>CM050164.1:31349105-31521605 GCA_027410445.1 Discoglossus pictus
GTCGGCAGTTCCTCGGTTCCCGGCCCCAGTTGTACAGGATGGAGGGAGAAGAGGGGGAGGGGAGAGATTTGGGTTTAAAAAAAACTCACAAAATGGCGCGCGTTTCCAAAGCTGCGCAGACACTGACAGAGCGACGTGAAACAGGCCCGGTGACGGCGGCAGACACCGAATACCGATCGGTAACCGGGAAAATAACCATATGTAATAAGAAATAACGCATTTCTGAGGAAAAAAAATATGTCAAAAATAGATATAAGCCAAATTACGCTGTGTGTTGCACGTTGTAGACTGTAGTTATGCGGAATGTTTTTATCCGTAATGTTTATTCGTTCGGGCGGGAAGCGAATTTGTTTAAAAAAAAAAAAAAAAAACAGAACAAAATGGCGATGGAAAGAGCGTGTTGCTATGGCGACTGTCAATCAGCGCAAAGCCCCCGGATGCGCGCTGACGTAGACAAATCGAGGTGGTGCTGTTGCTTGCTGAGGTCGGCCATGACGAGTTTTGGTCACGTGAGGGAGGAAAACAGAGGAATCAGCTGGAGGTGGAAACGGGAAACAAGTTGTTGTATGGTTAGGTTGATAATATGGTTAAAAGGCGCGCTGGGAGCTGAGAAGTGTATGTGGTCGGGCAGATTATAGTTTATATAGTGTCTGTGTAAATATAAACAGAGGGGAACAAAGGGTTTTATGACTCCTAATCCAGCAATTGTTACTTAGGAGTCTTGGAATGGTTCAATTACCAAAACTACAATTCATTTTAGAGCAGTGGTTCCCAAATGACTGTTAAAAGGTGCAGGTGTTATTGAATATGGGGAGGGGGGCTTGTTGGACTTCTTATTCATGTCCTTGCCTGTTATAATGTTACCTTATACACTAGTGATAATTAACTACTTTCACTTATTGAGTCCATAATGACCTAATCATGTGTTTAGTCCTTTTATTGTATAACTAGCCTAATAACCATAGAGGAGCTGAAGACCCTGGAACAGATCTGTGATTAGTGACAGTAAGCGTATCCTTCTTGCTCCCCAAATGCACCTCTTATGGAAGGGAACCCCCTGTCTTGGAAGGGAACCCCCTGTCTAAATATAAAAGCAAAGTTCCAGATTTAAGAATGAACTCCCTCTATTCCATACACAAAAAAACTCTATTCAAAAATACTAAAAAAAAAAAAAATCTCTATTCCATAAAAAAACAAAACCTCTATTTAAAAATAAAAAAAAAACTTTTCCATAGTAAAAAAACCTCTATTCAAAAATTACTGGAAAAATCTACTCCTTATTAGAAAAATAAAAAAAAAACTATTCAAAATATTTTTAAAAATCAAGAGAAGAATGGTTGACCCTTCGGAGTTGATGGACCACCACACCCCAAGAAGGAGTTAGTGGGAGCAGCGAACAAAAAAAAACACTCTATTCCATATAAAAACACAATTACTATTCATACTAAAAAAAAATATTCAAAAATACTAAAAACAAATCCTCTATTCAAAAATTCTTTTTAAAAATCCCTCTTCCATACAAAAAAAAACTCTATTCAAAAATAAACTATATTCATACTAAAAAAAAAAACTCTATTCAAAACTACTAAAATCAAACCCTCTATTCCATACTAAAAAACCCTATATTCAAAAATACTTTAAAAAACCCTCTATTCCATACTAAAGAAAACCTATTCAAAAATAATGAAAAAATAAAGCGAAGATTGGTTGACCTTTCGGAGGTGATGGACTAAACCCAAGAAGGAGTAAATGAGAGTAGCTAACAAAAAAAACCTCCATTCAAAAATACTCTATTCCATACAAAAACAAAACCTGTATTCAAAAATACTTTTAAAAAAATTCCATAAAAAACAACACCTCTACTAAAAAAAAAAAACAACCAACTAGTCCCTTATTTAGGTAGATTATTTAACTCCTCTCTTCAAGGAAAAGCAGTGACCCCCGAATTAAACCAGGCGAATCTTTTTCCCCCAAAACCAGGTCGGGACTCCCTTAACGTTAAAAACTTTCACCCAATCTCATTGCTTAATGGGGACATCAACATTTTAGCCAAATTGATGTCAGTAAGGCTTTCTAAATGTTTACCCAGATTGATCCACAAGGATCAGGTGGGTTTTTTGCCCCTTAGGCAGGCAGGGGATAATATCAGAAGAATTTTAAATTATTTATATTGCATATCAAAATCCACAGACACTCCTATATGTACAGTTGCCTTACACCTGGAAAAGGCATTTGATTCAATTAAATGGCCATATTTACAAGCAACCCTAGCCAAATTCGGAAAAGTAACTTTGTAAACATTATTTCAACATACTATAGAAAACCAATAGTGTTTCTTAAATTACCAGGAGAAAACCAGAATCATATTCAAATTCAGAGGGGAATAAGACAGGGTTGTCGCCTGTCCCCATTGTTATTCCCCCTAGCTATAGAGCCCTTGGGCCAAGCAATTACCTCTACGATTCAAGGTGTTAAAATTGGATTACACCAATTTAAATGTCTGTTTGCCGACAACATTTTATCTACACTCATAAATTTGTCTAGCTCCATTCAAGCTCTAATGGACCTATTGCAGTCTGTTGGTCATATTTCAGGTCTTAAAGTCAACATGGAGAAAACTGAAGCAATAGGTGCCAAACTATACATATACAAATTTAAACCTACCATTCAAACCTACCACCGAATAACCAAAAACCTAGATATATCAAACAATGGGAGCTAGATTTAGGGGTTTCTTAAGATCTTCAAAAATGGAGGAGGATTAGCTCAGGACTTACTAAAGGCATGATTTATTTTAGCTGCCTTGAAACGGCTACAAAAGTTTTACACAGAGTATATTTTACCCCTGATAGATTAAATACATTAAATCCTCTCTCCTCTTCGGAGTGCTTCAGGAACTGTAAAGAAAGGGGAACTTTTCACCATATATGGTGGGACTACCCAATAGCATAAACTATGTGGCAGGACGTCTTTAAATTAGCGTCCAGTGTGTTAAAAACCACTATAAACTCCTCAATGTAACTTTGCTTATTAGGATTAGCAGAAAAACAAATAAACAAACATCACAATAAATGGTTACAATTTGTCATGCAGGCCGCGAAAAATCATTTAGCCAAACATTGGAAAACTCAGACATTGGACAATCAAGAGATTGTTAACAAACTTAATTTTATTATGATCTACCACCCTCCCTAAGTAATTTAAAGAAACATGAACCCCAATTTATCAAACTTAAGATCTACATGGGCCCAGGCTGCGGGGCTAATCCCTACTTTCGATCCTATTGACAAACTTTTCGAGCATTACGGGCGGTACAGGAAAAACTCATGGTAACATAAAGGTACAAGTTCATGTTCTTTTTATTTATTTTCTAATTGCCATTATGTATATTTGTTTTCTTACCGGAAGAAGACCTGTTTTATTTTTGTTAGATATTTCAGCTTCAAGAGTAATACGTTGGGATTAGCAAAATCTAGACTAACACAAATATTTTTTCCACTTATGTAAATTTCCCTCTTGTGGATAAAAAAAGAAAAAGTGACGCATTATATACTCTATGGAAATGCAAAATAAAAAACAGCCAGCTAGTTTTATTGGTTTAATTAAGTTAAAAAAGGAAAAAAAGGTTTAGGAGGAATCACAATATTGTTAATTCTTTACAAGCAAACTATGTGACTTTACATATGCTAAAATGTTTGACCTGCAAGTCATATGTTCATTCTGAAATGCAATTAACAATTGTGACAATAAAAATATTGAAACACAAAAAAAAATACAAAAAACCTCTATTCCATACAAAACAAAACCTCTATTCAAAAATACCAAAAAACGGGGCGTGACAGGAAATAGACCGTGCGTTAGCGTGAAGCTGACGTCAGGATGGTTGGGAGATGGTGATCTTAGCCATGACTAACTGCCACTGACGACGGCTGATCCCGAAATACACCTCTGCTCCCGCGGGCTTGACAACTCCTGCAGGGTGTCGGCAGGGGGGGGGGGGGGCAGTCTGCTATGAGCTGCAAAGCCCATAGGGAAATTTGGCATACGATACCTCGCGAGAGGTCGCGGAGCTACTGGGGTTTCTCGGCTGGTGCTCGAAGCATCGGAGCCTGCGGCATGTGTAGCATGCTGGCGAGAAGGCTGCTCTGAGACTCCTGTAGGAACAGATTTGCCCCTTGGGGAAGCTGACACCCGCCGTCTTGGATCTCGTGAGGGGACGCAGAGCCACGAGGGAGGACCCCGCTGGCGTCCAGAGTATCTGAGCCTAAGGTGTGTGCAGTGTGCTGGCAGTAAGGCTGTACTGAGGCTCCGGTGGGAACCGATTGTGTCTCCTGGGTAAGCTGATTCCAGTAGTCTGCCCCCTCAGCGAGAGGAAGCGGTGCCACGTGGGGGCTCAGTGCTGACGTCTAGTGCATTGAAGCCTGTGGTGTATGCAGCGACTTAGTTGCGCTTCATCCCACGGGAGCTACGTGGAAGATCGTTGACGGCGACTAAAAGTGAAATGAATAAAAATGGTATAAAAGTGATTAACGGTGTCAGAGGAATTTACAAAGAAAGACTCCCTGGGGAGGTATATAATTTGGACTGGTCTCATTAATAATAGATTAATAACTCTGGTAAACGCTTACCTGCCAAACAAAAATCAGAATAGTAATATCTTAAGAATCTTTTAATAGATATATTTAAATTGAAAAAAGGATCAATTATAATATGTGGGGATTTTAATATGGCAATAAATGCATCTATGGACAAACAGGGATACCATAAGGCAAAATCAGAATCCTTAATTATCAAAATAGCGGCAGAATTTTCAAATCTGATAAATAGCTAAAAGCTATTTGACCTATGGAGGGTGTTTCACCCGGATCAAAAAGAATATACTTTTTTTTCAAATCGATTTGAATCTTCTTCCCATATTGATTATGTCTTTGCGGACCTAAGAACTACGAGATTAATTATTAAGACAGATATTGTACTGACTTCTTGGTCAGATCATTCGATGAATTGTGTAATCCTAGAGGATGTCATTAAGCCAAATTAAAAAAAGTAGATGGAAAATTAACTCTGTTATATTAAAAAAAAAAAAGAATATATTAATGCTATTAAAAAAGGTACACAAGAATTCTTCGAAATTAATAAGGATTGGGTAGCGTCTGCAAAGACTTTATGGTGCTCCTTTAAAGCCTTTTTTTTCGAGTGATTCTAATCGCAAGATCAGCTGAAATGCAGAGGCAACAGGGAAAACCACTAAAATGCCTTTATATAGAATTAGAAAACCTACACCAGATTAATAAAAAGAATCCAATAAATAAATTGGTAATAAAATAAAGGATATAAATAACCAAATCAAAAGAATATTTCAGTTACAAGCTGATAATCTCCTATGGAGATTTCAGCAATCACATTTCTTATATGGCAATAAAACAGGGAAATATCTAGCAAATAGACTAAAGAAGCAACAAAATCAAAATAGGATTCTAAGAATACAAGATGAAGATGGAAACTTACACTTTCATCCAGATAAAAATAGGTGAGGTGTTTCATGATTTTTATATGAAATTATATAACTTGGATAAAGATATGCAACTTATCCCTCCAGTAAAAGAGGATATTGAGGCTTTCCTTGACAAAATTAAGTTACCTAAGATTTCAGAAAAAGATGCTTGCCATTTAAATAGAGAAATAACCACTGATGAAATAACTAAAGTTATAAATAGTGATAAACCAAATAAATCCCCAGGGGTGGATGGATTTGACCTTTTATTTTATAAAGTACTTATGCCTGAAATAAAAGTCTATATATGTGATTTATTTAATGACATTAAACAAACAGGGGATCTTCCTCTGGAGCTGTCGGAGACAAAAATAGTCAATATCTTGAAAGAATGGAAGAACCTGGACAATTCTAGGAGTCACCATCCTATTTTATTTATTAACATGGACGTTAAAATCTATGCGAAGATCTTAGTGAATAGATTGAAAACTATAATCAACAAGGTGATCAAACTGGGTTTGTCCCAGGCCGTCAAGCCTCCGACAATTCCAGACGAATGATCGATATTTTGAATTACATTAAGGACAATGATCTTCCCCTATTGACCCTATCAATTGGCACCTGAAAAGGCCTTTGATAGGGTTAGTTGTGAATTTCTGCAGGCAGTCCTTCTGAAATATGGATTGAGGAGTTTGCCTCGAAGTCCGTAAAAGCCCCATATACGAACCCAACTGCCTTTGTTGCGAGCCCTGTTTTTGAGTCAAACAAGTTCAAAATAGGTAACGGCACTCGTCAGGGATGTCCGTTATCTCCATTACTATTCATTCTCTTTATTTAGCCTTTGGCGATTTATATATAAGAGACTGCAGAGAAATTGAGGGCGTTATTATAGATCAGTGAGGAATTAAAATTTATGGGATTCGCTGACAACATTTTTATAACTATGACCACCCCGGAGGTAGCTTGTCATAAATTACAGAAAATACTAAAGGAGTTTGGCAGACTATCCTACTTTAGGATTAATAGAAAGCTGATACTTTGATAAGAGGCATAGAGCCAGAAGCCAAACAAAAATTGGAGAAATCATTCACCTTCAATTGGAAATCGCAATATCTTTATAGATGTTACTCACTTTAAATGAGAATGTTATCCCCAAATGAACAATATAACTTAAATAAGGCAATGAAGCAAATCAGACCCATTCTGAGCAATTGGAGATCTCTTAATTTATCTTGGTCAGCTAGAATTGCTGCTATCAATATGAAGATTATTCTGAAAATTACTTATTGCTTGAGATCAATACCAGGTAGTATACCAAATAACTACCTAAAACTCATCCAGGATCAGCTCAACAAATTTATATATGGGGAAAAAAAACAGAATTAGGAAAAGTCTAGTGTGGAAGAAATTTAAAAAGGAGGCCTAAATGCCCCCTTTATAAAAGATATACATCAAAAAATTGCTATAGCCCAACTTATAAGCTGGAATACCCTCCAAGATAAACCTAGATGGTGGGTGCTGGAAGAGGTCCTTATAAGGGAGACCTTACCTTTAGTTCCCACAATAAAAGAATTGATTAACGCCATTAGCCTTAATAGGGATTTGACATATAATTTGAATTGGTTAGTTCCTTTTGAAGCAAACTTCCCACATCAATTGGACAAAATGGGATAGATACCTTATCTCTGCTAGAATTTGAAGAAGGTATGTTCTAGGGAGAAAAAAAAGTGGAACCTTTTTTTTTTTAATGACTGTATGATTGTTATGTGTCATTTTTAAACAGTAATATGTAATTTGATTATGTTAATTCTGTCATATATTTGAAAAGAATAAAAAAAAAAAACTCTATTCCATACAAAAAAAAAACCTCTATTCAAAAATCCTGAAAAAGTCTACACCATATTAGAAAAAAAAAAAAACCTCTTCAAAAATACAAAAAAAAATACTCCATATTAAAAAAAAAAAAAAAAAAACACAAAAACCCTCTATTAAAAAATATTTTTAAAAAATCAAGTTAAGAATAGTTGACCTTTCGGAGGAGATGGAATACGCTCAGGAATGAGTTGGTGAGAGTAGCTAACAGGACAGTGCGGCAAAACTGTGGAGACACAACATCCAGTGTGGCTAGCGGAGCTCTCTCCAAGCCTGTCTACGTTCCCAGCCTGGAGAGGTCGCGGTTAGATCTCCCACACACACAGCAAAGGCAGCAGGGCAGAGTTCCAGGACCCTGGCATCCGAAAGTGCTGATCCCCGTTAGTATACGGAGAGTGGAACCAACGGAAGAAGGAAGTAGGAACTACCCAGCAGCGCATTATAGAGCTGGAAATGCCAGTGAAGGTGCCTGACGTGGAGATCTGAAGAGACCGGCGAGAGCAGTAGAGAGGAGGTGGGAAGCCTTAGAAGGTCAGTGGGAAGAAAGATTGTTACAGCTGGGGCTAGGAGAGAGCTAGCCATGCAATAACCTGGGGGAATTGGCTGTGAGAGAGACAAGGTGCTACAGTGGGAAACTCCACGAGCTGACATATGTATGTGGATGATCCTAAGCTATAAAAAAATATAAAGGAGGGTCGATTGAGTTAATAAGTTCTATTAAAAGATGATCTTGATCCGGTCTTAGAGTTAATCTAGCTATCTCAGCTTAATCAACGGGAAATAATTGATTTTCCCAATTGTTACTCCAGAACTAGTGGGACTGTTTCAATATGTAACAGCTTTGGTATCATATAAGTGGAAGTCTTGAGATTATATTTTTCGGAAAAAAAATAAACTTTTTAACCACTTTACAAGCTATTACCCAAAATAAAGCGACTGGAAGAACCTTGGCAAAAAAAAAACCCAAAAAAAGACTATGGTATAAGATACTCTTTATTGCTTAAGAAGGTCTTCCAGAAATAAAAGGACTTCTAAGATCAAGCAAAGCTACCTTTTTAGTGGACTTTTTATCGCCCCTAAATTGTCTTACTGGGAAAATTAAACATCTGAATATTGGAAACTGGAGATTTCTTAGATTTCCAACGTGAAACTATTTTATAAGGGTCACATTTGAGTATATTCTGATAGATAAGATTCAATGCCACTAATGTGAACTTATTTTCCAAGTATCAATTTTGTAAGAGTGTATTTTGACAGAATAACTTTAACATTTCTCATAAAATTATAAATGCAAACTGTTAAAGATACACCTTAACTCACCTTTGTATGAAAGATAAAGAAAGGGGAGGATTTAGGGAAGTTTAAACCTCAATACATAGTATTGTGGTATGGCAGAATATGATCGGCTTGGTATAGCAGGCTAATAGCGTTTAGACATAGAATTCACAGTGACATCCCAACTTATAATAAGTACAAATAATTGCGTAAGGAAAAAAAATATGATGATGAAGAAGAAAGAAAGCAAATGAGGGAAGGGTAGAACAAGAGAGGGGAAAAAATCAGCAAAGTATAAAATCCCATGGAAACTTTTTCTCACCTTTTTAAAATAATCAACTACTTTGGAAAAAACCTATGCAGAGGCAAAGTCTGAGGCTAAATTAGATTTAACAATGGTGAAATTATAAACTAATGATAACTATAGATTAAATTACTCAATCAGAGATTCAGAATTAGAAGAAGAGAAGCTAACTATTTCACTAATGAAAGGTCTTTTACAAGACTTTATAGCTTCTAGAGTGGCCGAACTTACAACAGAAATAAGTAAACTCAACTGCAATTAATGTAGTTTTATAAAGAACAGAAGATTTAGAAATAAGGCTAAATAAAATGAGGGAAGACTATCAGTCCCTAGTGTTGAAAACTCAGAGACTGAATACAGAAATTCAGGTACTAAAAAAATCGAAGTATCAGATTTGAAGATTATTCTAGGCAAAACAATATCCGCATAAGAGGTATAGCAGAGAAAGTTCAATTTACCGACTTATCAAAATATATAACTACATTTTTAACCTCTCTAGTCCCACCAGAATTCGACCCAGACATTATGGTAGATAGGTTGCCGTTGCCTAAAAATGTACAAAACGACCTGCCTTCACTTCTCAACATTTAAAGATGCGATTCTAAGAAAATCATTTGGAAAAAAAGTCTTTGATGCACCTTATGATATATTTAATTTTTTCCCAGACTTTTCAAGGAAACTCATAATAAATGGAGAGAGCTGAAGGGTATTGCCAAAAGTCTAAGAGATAATAACATCCCATATAAATGGGGCTTTCCCACTAGATTGATAATTGATGTGGCAAACAAGAAAATTAGTTAACAATGTAATGGAGGGAGAAAAGGTGCTTTCGGAACTGAAATTATCCTGTATATTATAAGTATTGACCCTTAACAGGGCGAGGCATGAATTTTCAAATTAATAAGACTCACATAAACCTTAGTAAAGACTCACAAATTGGGGGGCATTTATTTATACAGTCTGGTTCATAGAATGAGACCGTTGTAATAATCTGGTTAAAGGAAGAGGAAAGGAAAACGAGGAAAAATAAAATGGGAAGGGTATCTCTAGGGTGCAATAAGGATATAATTCTAATTAGGATAGAAGATGGAAATTTTTGATAAAGCTAAAGCACAGTCAACTGGAATATTTTTCATGAAGTTGTTTTTTATAGAATATAGGACTTATTCTATTGTTTATCGTACAATATTTCTTATATAATATAAGTTGAACATTTTATACACAGTATTTAACACATTTGTTTTAGCTTAAAAAAGCATTATTAATAGTAGAAGGTATGTCGCGTAAAAAGTTACCTGCTTAAAAGGGGGTAATCTGAGGGGCTTAGCTTGCATCCAACAGAGGTGGACGTGTTTTGTTGGAGTTCCGTATTAGAACCAGACTTTTGGAGTAATTGCCCTAGTAGTGTTGACATCCCCATAATCAACTGGAGGAGAAGAGGAGGTAACCCTATTCCCCCGTGGGACCCCCTGATCGCAGCAAAGACCTTACCTCCCAGTCGGGGAGTCCCCCTCTAGTGCTGCCTTCCCTTGTCGGAGTGCCCTAGGGCTGAGAGGAGATGCCTGGGAGTGGCGGGTTCCAAATGGAACGACCCAGACGCCCTGGTCGGTCCCCAAGAGCGTGTGGGAGGAGGAGAAGGTGGCCGGAGAACGGGCAGCCGCCATCTTGGGGGGCCTAGTGAGAGGGCTGGAGGCCTGCTTCGACGAACGTGCCCCAACGGCTTCTACCCAGAGGGGCCTTAGCAAGTCCTTGGACACGCCCGGTGACAGCTGAATCCGACTGAGGCCTAGGACGGCACCAGGAAGAGAGGAGGGCACGGCAGGCAAGGTGAAGAAGGAACGGGCTGCGGCCATTTTAAGGACCGTCACACAAGGGCCTATAGCCATCTTTCCCCACCACCAGAATCCTACATCTGGAGGCACCAGACCAAGAGGGTCAAGCCACCCAACGAAGGCCTGACAGAGGTTGGCTTACTGTAAGCCCCTTCGAGTGCCCAAGCCTTGCCCAAGATTACGCCAGTAGCTTAGGAGGAGGTGACAAGCAAGGTGGATAACGGACGGCCTCTATCTTAGGAATTCTGACATGAAGGCCAGCAACCATCGACCCCTCCGACTATCAGAATCTAACACCTAGAGGCAACGGACCAGGAAGGGCAAGATTACCAGCAAGGCCCTGATGGAGGTGGCCTATCAAGTGTCCCTAGGGTCCATGGGAGTACCAGAGGCCCAGGAGGGAAGGAGGCTAGAGGTCCAGTGGCAGCCATTTTTCCCAGTATATTGGGTATTGCAGAGAGGCCCATGCTACAAGCGCTATACAGGTCATGTGGGCACAAGAAAAACTATATAACCCAGCCCCACTGATTCTTAGTACTGCCTTTCTCTCAGGACCTGGGTATACAATGTTGTGCCTTAAAAGTGCTGCCCATCACCTATAAACAAGGGAACCTTCATGAAAGATTGCATTCACTGTGAGTTTAATGATACTTTCTCATCATTTAAATTTTGCAACATCATTATTGTGCCATTATTTTCACTTGATTGACACTCTTGCAAGACTATATTATACTTTGCTATAGAACCACTAGAGTAACAGACACTCAAGGAACTTGCCTACACTTGCTGCCATATAACCAGTGTGGAATCATTTGTCAACCCAGCCTCACTCTGCCACCTTGTGGTTAATCAAGATAACCACAACTGATATATTGCAGAATTAAAACTTGTGAATTGTTGGTGCTAATCTGGTTTGCTCAAGGCAGAACTACTTGGTCAACCACTTCTTACCCTGCATCCCACGGGATCATACAAAAACATTGGATATGAACTATAATTCACAAAAGGCCCTCCAAACTTGTGCATCAACTATCTTCACCACCCAAAAGACTCTAACTCAAAAATCCACCATGGACTAAGAGCTAAATGGGGATATAATTTGGCGATACAACCAGCAGATGTCTTAACTACATTTATTGAGACAGTCTTCTTATACAAAGGAGGCAGTAGATTATCAGGCACAGCATTAAACGCATCCGCCCTTTGCATACCACACTTAACTGACTCCACAGCGGATCTTTTGCTGATATATCTAACCCGATCGCCAAGATGCCGAAACCTACGCAAGCAGCCTCTGTTTAGGGTATACGGGACCATTTTCCACCAAAATCTGCCTGGCACCCGTCTCCAAAGGACTCTAGCTCTGAATACTCAGACCCCAAAAAGAATCCCAAAGAATCTCGCCAACACTTGGATCTATTACCCAGACCAGTGGCTACGATCGAAAGACTCCTAGCAAAGGCGATTGAACCCCTGTGACAGGACCTGAAGGATTTGGGACAGCGCACTCAGCTTCTGGAAGAGATGACGGACCAGTTAGCTGAGGCCCAGGAAAGGGATAGGACATCTATTGCTTAAAACACATTTCATGTTTCTGATCTCACAGATA
Source organism: Discoglossus pictus (assembly GCA_027410445.1). Taxonomy (NCBI): domain Eukaryota; kingdom Metazoa; phylum Chordata; class Amphibia; order Anura; family Alytidae; genus Discoglossus; species Discoglossus pictus. The sequence continues at coordinate 31,361,492 of CM050164.1, forward strand.
AGATAGAGGACTTTGAAAACTGGTCTCACCGCCACAACATCCATATCTGCGGTATTCCAAGAGCTATACAAGAATTCTCCCTGATCAGGCAGCAACCATGTGGGAAACTGAATGTGCCCATAGAGCTCTGGGAGGCAGGAGGAGCCAGGATGCCCCTAAAGATGTTATTGCCAGATTCTTGAGGCAGCAAGCTAGAGATACTCTACTCTCAGCTACCAGTAACCTACATACTATCAAGGGCCCGGACGACTCTCCCTTACAGTTCTATGCTGACCTTTCCCCTGACACTCTTAACAAGCGGAGGCTAATGAAACCTGTTCTTGCAATTCTTCTCCAACACCAGATTCAGTACTGCTGGAACTTCCCGTTTGCCCTCTCTTTCAACTTCCAGGGAACAACTTATACCACCTGCACACTAGAGGACTGCATCTTTGTTCGGACGAAATATTGGAAGTAAGGCAAGAGCAACCTCCTCCACCCATCCCAAAGAGGCAGTGGACACTGGTGGCAGCTCAAGTTCAAACTAGCCTCTAGTCAGGGGGGAACCAAACATCTTTTGGACAGTGCAAGCGGTCAACACATTAGCCACAAGGCCTGCACAGAGGACACTAGTCACTTAGCCGATTCAAAGCTGGGTTCACGACCTCACTAGAGCCTCTCCAAACTGGACTCTAACAATGCATTGTTGATTGCTAAGTATAATGTTTGGTGTTCAACTGTTTTATCTAGTGCTCTGATTTCAGTTGTTCGTTTAGTTTATGACATAGATTTATCAGTATTTTTACAGTTTGCTGGATTATATCCTCACCTTATGTGGATTGGATTCTTCTTTATTGTTTAGTGAACCCGAGGAAAATTATTATTGATAATTGACTATTGTTTAATGTTGTTGTTTTTAAAATTTCGTAGTTGTACTATTATGGAACTGCTAATTAGATGATGCTTATCTGCTTACTCAAACATATCTACCTCACTGATGTTGAGCTAATGCTCTCTCTTTTCACCCTTGTATCTCTTTTTGACAACAGGGCGACTTCCCAGTCACTCGCAGACCAATTTATAGGGCAGCTGTTAGCTTTCCGTGCTCCTCTTCGCCTTGCTCCCCATGGGGCCAGCTGTCAGGTTATGACACACACAGCTAGGGTCTCACACCTACCTTTAAATGGGTCCCTCTAATTATACCCTAAAAACCCACAACGTGAAGGCTTTGCGGAAAGCCTTTGCATCTGGGAAAATTGATAATTGGGGGGGACCTAAATCTTACTTTAGACCCAACCCTAGATAGATCAGGGAAATCCTCTAGCACCATATTCCTCAACAAAACAGATTAAGTCCCTGTTCAATAGGTTGGGGCTGTATCGATGCCTGGAGGGGACTCCACCCAGACGGTAGAGAATATACATTCCACTCTCCAACTCACCTGACTTACTCCCGGATTGATGCTTTTCTTGTTAGCTCATCCCTATATGACTCTATCTTGAAATCTGAGATTGTCCTCTCCCCCTGGTCGGATCATGCCTTGGTACTCATTGAACTAGATATGTTTCCTAATTTACAACCTCCCTACATCTGGAAAATTAATTACTTTTTCTTGTCTAACCCAAGTAGCATGGAATTAATTGGCAAAGACATAAATCTATTTTTTGAGACAAACACCTCTCCTGAGACTGGAACCACCTGGCTCTGGGCTGCCTATAAGGCTTTTATCGGGGGAACCTGTTTTAAGCTGACCTCAACTCAAAGAAAAATCCTTAGGCAAAAGGAGGCAGACCTTACGACGACATTAAAGTGGCTAGAAGAATTAAACCAACAAAATCCCTCCCTTAAGGGACGCAAGCTAATAGACAAAACAAGGTTAGAATTAGATGGCATACTGTCGCATTGCACTGAACAGGCGAGGAGAAGGATGAAACACCTATACTACTGGAAGGCAAACAAGCCTGATTCTCTTCTAGCTAGTAGACTTAACAACTAATTCTCCCAATTTAGAACTACCCAAATTAGAATGACTGAGGGTCAAATTTCTTTCAGCTCCAGCGACATACAAAAGGGGTTCCAAAATTTCTATTACCTAATATATTCCTCCCAATACCATTGTAGTGAATCGGATATAGACTCCTTCCTTGAATGCGGCTGTGTCCCTAGAGAAATTTAAATCTACTATTCAAGGTCTTAAATTGGCCAAATCCCCAGGGCCAGACGGCTTCACTAATCTGTATTAAAAAAAAATTCAACCCCTTCTTACCCCTTATCTAACGTCCTTATTCAATGCAATCTTAAACGGGGAACCATGCCCCCGAACTAAATCAGGCTGATTTAATCATCTTTTCAAACAGAGTAGGGATAATTTAGAGGTAAAAAAAATACCTCCCCATCTCCCTGATTAATGGGGATGTTAAGATTTTGGCCACAATTATGGCCAATCGCATCTCTAAATTCTTACCAGACTTAATTCATAAAGACCAGACAGGGTTTATTCCCTTCAGAGAGGCAGGGGACAATGTCAGGAGGGTCTTAAATACTCTGTATCTAGCACACAAATCGGACACTCCATTGTGCCTTCAAGCTCTAGACATTGAGAAAGATTTTGATACGGTGGAATAGCCATATCTGTATAAAATGCTAAAGAAGTTTGGATTCAGGGGACGCTGTATTAACCTGCGTAGGAGATACTAAGCCTCCCCAACAGCGAATATAAAACTGTCAGGAGAGCACAAAGCTAATATCCAAATTCAAAGAGGGACTAGGCAATGGTTCCCACTTTCACCTTTGTTATTTGCACTTGCCATGGAACGCCTTGCGCAAGCAAGTAGATTGAATCCAGACATCCAGGGGGTACAAGAAGACCACCAGCATTTTAAATGCTCTCTCTTTGCTGATGACATACTATGCACCCTGACCAAACCCCTTTACTCTATACCAGCACTCATGTCAACCATAAAGAAATTTGGCAAAATCTTAGGCCTTAAACTAAATGTAGAGAAAACTGAAGCTCTGGGGCTGCGTATGCCACAAACTGAGATTGACTCTGACTCTCTTAAATCTGATTATAACTTAATCTGGCCCGCACAGTTTATACAATCCCAGGGTGTTAAACTTATATCTAAAATTGTTGACCTTTACAAGGTAAACTCTCCCTCCCCTCCCCCCCCCCCCTCCCCGCCCCCCCCCCATATACAAATCTTTGACCAAGGACATGCAGAAATGGGCAAGCTTTAAAATTTCATAGATGCGCCGCATAGCGGCTGCTAAAATGAGCATCTTACCTAAGATTCTTTATCTCTTCAGGACTATTCCTATCCCAATCTCACTTACAGACTTAGATAAGTTCCAGAATAGCATATCTAGGTTTATATGGGGAAATAAAAACACCCTCGTATCTGCAAGTAGGTGATGTTCAGGCATAAAAATAGAAGGGGACATGCGTGTCCAAACTTGAGGCTTTATCTCAAAGCCGCTCAACTGGCCCATCTGCTGGACAACCAGCAAATATCTCCACATAGTTGGGATAAGCTAATTTGGATCCCCAAAGTACTAGCTCCCTTCACAACCCATCAAGACCCCATGATTTCTCTAACTCTTCGCTCTTGGGGGTGGGCCAACTCCAGGCATCGACTTAGTTTGGATTTTATCCCACTCATGTCAGTTACGTCTTTCCCACAAATTTTAGCTGACTCGAATGATATCTCTAAATTCTGGTGGACCTCCAGAAATCTTCACTAGATAGAGAACTGGTTTCTTAATAATATCCCGCTGACCTATGACCAATTCTGCACAACCTATTATTTGCTTGTCACGGAACTCTATAATTACTTGCAAATTGGGAGCTGGGTCAGTAAGACTTTGAGAGAATCTGGACGTCCCAGGGCCTCCTGGATGTCTATTATTTGCAAAAATCTACCTCTTGCCAAAGGTGTTCTGGGCTCACTGTATGATACCGTTCTCAACTCCACCAGTGGTCAGAAACCCAAATTCTTGGTACAATGGGAAAGGGTATATATAAATGAAGGCTAGTATAAAGTGGGGCAGGCGGTACCATGTAAATTATTAAAATTTTAACTTGCAAAGGTAAATATCTAAGTATTGGTCCGAATATAAGCTGCACCCGCATATAAGCCGCACCTGTAAAGATCAAGGGGAAAAAATAGAAAAAAGATAGTACTCAAATATAAGCCGCACCCGTAAAATTGGAGAGAAAAAGACTCTCAAAGTGATCGGCTATTGCAAAAAATAGGCTTTCTAATTAGCACTGTAGCTTTTTTTTGCAGGTTACAGGCTTTACAGGATGTTAGAAGCACTAAAACCGTAAATTGCTATTCAATACCGCAGTCTAAAGCACAAAAATCGACAAAGTTCGCAAATCGGCAATGATTTTTTGACGGTCGCGAATATAAACCGCACCCATAACTCGCAAGCTCAAAAATTGGAAAAAAGGTGCAGCTTTTATTCTGACTGATATGGTATATTATATGTACCAACTCGAGTGGAACAGTGTAAAGATATATTGAAAACACCAAAGAAAAAAGGACACCGATACCTGTATACCATCCGTAGTTATAATAAGCTGTAATGAGCGGAATTATTTAAGTGAACTGACAAGATAATTATTTAATAAAAGTTCATAATTTATTTACAAAATGAATCTACAATGCATATTCTAAAAACATTTAAAAAATAGGCAAGGACAATCACCGGTTGTATGTATTATCTAAGTATCTTGTTATCTGTACAATGCTTTAAACACAAATAGACCACCATATACTCCTTTTATACTGAAAAGAAAGAAAAATAGGGCTAAATAAACTATTACTGATGGTGGAACTGGGCATCCACTAATTACCCCCTTAACCTGTTTGTGATAAAGAGCTTACCTACTCTAAACTAAATGTATTATCACCTTTTGTGATTGCATAGGTGCAAATAAAGTGCTCATGATATAAATTACATAACATTAGATTCCTAGACAAAGCATAAAGATATCTTTATAAAAGGATAATATACATATAAATGCACTGCAGATTGCTGTTAATGCAGCATCTATGGATATTGTGCTGATAATATAATGTAAATAAGCCTGACTAGTGTCATATATTGTAAGACAATTGATATATATATATATATATATATATATATATAGAAATACTATTATAAGAAAATGCAAAAGTCGAAGGCTATTTAAAGGTATATTGCTCTTAATCTGTCTGCAAATATGCTGAGTGCAAATATTATATAACAGATAAAATCAATTATAATATTCTATTGTATTAGTACAGATATATATTTCAAGATATTACAAGCAGCATGAATGTATCAGAAAAAGGTATATTGCTATTTATCGATATGTGCAAATATGCTAAGTGCAAAAGTTATATTAAATATGAAATCAATTATATTATTTAATTGTATTAGTACAATGGGAAAGGGACCTTGGGTAGAATGGGACTGGGACAAATGGACGGAATCCTGTTCTAATATTTCCAGAAGCTCTCTCAATTCGGCTGTATTGGAGTATAATGCACACATGACAAACTACAGACATTTTAAGCTGCAAGAAAGTAATAAGTGTTCCAGGGGATGCCAACATTTAGGGGATCACATCCACACCTGGTGATCATGCCCATCCACCCAGAAAATTTGGGGGCAATTAGCACAATTCGCCTCCACACTTTTTCAAAAGGTAGTTTCACCCTCGATGGATGCCTGCTGGGGGTTCATATTTCGGGTCTATCTCAACATCACAATAAATGATTCCAATTATTGGTGTTAGCTGCCAAAACGCACATAGCCAGTAGATGGAAGACAGCGTCTCTAAACTTCCAAGAAGTCATTAAAAAGAGGAATGACTTACTTATCAATGAAAGACTAACCCACATTATTCTGGACAGCGTTTCCCAATTTCAAGCAATTTGGAAACCTTGGTTAGCATCTTCATTTTGTGTTCCCCTAATATAATATACCACCTACATTTTGCTAAAGCGATCCTGGGGAGGAGCCTGAGGCTAGGGTGGCCTGGAAATTCTTCAGCTGTATGGTGCAGGTAAATATAATTTGAATTGTGGTATCCTTACTGAGGTCTGTTTTGAGCCCATTTAGGGGCGGTTACCCCAGTTTTGCCCTATATTCTATACAAGGTTAGTAGTATAATGGACTTACCTTTATTTGCACCTATGCAATCACAAAAGGTGATAATACATTTAGTTTAGAGTACCCCAGTTTTGCCCTATATTCTATACAAGGTTAGTAGTATAATGGTTTAGCGAACTTACTCAATATTTATTCCGTTCTCTTCTTTGTTCTTGTTTATTATTTGTTTTATTTTATATTATGTTTCCTTTTTTTATTTTATATTGAAACGTTAGCTATGATACATGCAACTTTAATAACTAACAATGTAAAATAAGCAGGTCTAGTCAGTTAATTACTGGAAAAAAATGTATTGGGATTTTTTGCGTAACTTAACTGACAAAATACAGTTGTTCAAATTTTTTTGTTTTTGTATGCCTTCTAATAAAAGATTATAAATTCAAGAGGGGGTAATCTTATAACACTAGGGGGGTAAGTCACAAATTTTAGAGTCAAGTGTGGAGGAGGACTGCACTAATAGTGAATTCATTATTTAAAAAAAAAAAAAAAAGTTGTGAAAAAGTAGAAAATCCCGTAATCATAATTAGAATAAGATAATCTCAAAGAAATCATAATTAAGAACTTTCTCACCCCTTTGATATTAAAGATACATGTAAAAGTAAACCTGAAGAATAACGATAGAGATAATACACTTTAAATTGGAAAATTTTCACATATGATGCTTATAATTATAGGACGCATTTTATATAAGAAATTACTTCGAAGTTAAGTGAAATAATGGGAGAAGTGGAAATTTTGAATGGAGGGCAAATGATGAGTCACTTACCAATTTATAAATGGTTTCAATTATAACAATACACATGCCATTCACAAAAAGGCCTCTCTCTCTCTTTTAACAAATGATCCTTTATATTAAGAGAAACATAAATAAAGGTTACTTTCCGTCTTTATGTCATCTATGGTAACTACATTTTGGTGTTAAGGTAATAGGAAGCATTTATTCCTTAAATAAGGGAACAAATATAAAAAAGTCATGCCTTCTATGGAAGTTTTTTAATAGTTGCTGAAAGCAGAAATCAAAACAATATTGAGTTATCCCATAAGAGATTCTAATAATTCAGTTCAAACTGAAACTAACTATTAAATAGTAAAATAAGACTAGTACAAAAAAAAAAAGGAACAGAGGATACTGGCTAACAGCAACTTTTTATAACTTCAATATGATTTGGAACTTGGAATAGCAGAAAGTGCTCAATTATTAAGTTGACAACATATAAAAGTGGTCTCAACCTTGGTGATGGAGACAGTCCAGTAAAAGTTAACTGGGCTTTGAGTATAGAAAATGGAGAAGCAGAATAGAACAACTGAGTAGAAAATTACAATCAAGAACCTTTCCATTACTGTTGTTAACTAAAAAGGAAAAATCCATTTCAAAATGGTTATAAAGCGATTTGGCCTTTAGTATATAAATACTCAAAAATGCAAAAATAATGCAAAAGATTCAAGGGTTTCAGAATATAAAGCCATGGCAACCAACTGCTCGGCAGAAACTTGCTGTCATGGTTTTCCTTTTTTTGAACTTGAGGGGAAACGTTAAACTTCTTTATAAGAGCTCCTCCTCAATAATTGTGGAAACCCAGGATGAGGACGAGGAAATTATCACTTCCATTGGTTGGTTGTGTTGTGTATGATGTGTAATTCTGGTAAATTTTTTATGTCTTGTATTTTTTATGTTGATGTATTTTGCGAGTACTGTAATAACGTTTTACTGGAACTGGGTAAGGGTAAATATTAACTTGTGGAATAGCTGTAGACAACGAAATGGCTATCTTAAGAGTATGTAGTCAAAATGTCCAAGGACTAAACGTGGCAGTTAAAAGACAGATGGCTAAGAGATAATTTGTCTAACATAGTCTGCTTACAGGAAACGCACTGGCAAACAGGTAAAATTAATTTTTTTACGATGAAAAACTTTAATCAAGGCCTGAATGCAACATATAAAAAAGTCACATAGTGTTTCTATATTCTTTTAATAAAAACTTGATCTTTAGAGAGGATATAACTATGATAGCCGACCCAGATGGCCGTTAAATCCTATGGAGTGGCTGGATTAATAAAGACAAATTTACGGTAGTCAACATTTATGTTCCCAATAAAGTCCAAATATTGCTCAGGCCTGCTGATTGTCTGTAGAGACTTTAATTTATGTTTAAATCCAGATCTGGATAAAAATCTCAAAAAATGTCCAAATTTTAGATGTTCATACAAAACAAAAAGCTAAGACTTTTCATAACCTTTCACCCAAAAGAGAGAGATTACTCCTTTTATTCCCACAGGCAAGCTACTTTACATTCTAATAAATTAATCTATACTTAATAGAGTGGAGAAGACAGATATTGCCCCTATAACATGGTCAGATCACAGAATCCTTATCTATTAAAACTGGCATAATGCCTACTGTGCAACCTCCATGGAAACTTAACGCTTCATTATTTAAAGACTCAAAATTAACAATACTTCAGTGCTATCCAAAGTAATGGTCTGGACAGCAGATAAGGCGTGTATAAGAGGCTTATTGATCAGTTAGCAGAACTTTAGGAAGAAACAGAGGGGACGCCCGTTAAGAGAGTTATATATTGAACTAGGTAATTTAGATAGAAATAACAAAAGCAATCTTAACAGTGATACCCAAGATCGAATAAGGAAGGTTCGGTTTCAAATAAAAAAACAAAAACAAAACAAGAACTTGTAAATAACTCTTTATTGACTTTACAGCAACAGCTGTACCACTTCTGTAATAAAGCCGGAAGACTGTTAGCCAAGAAACCCAAGAAAAAAAGGTGTTAAATAAACAAATTGATTGTATAAGACATAATAATGCACTCCTAACTAACCCTAGTGATATTGCAAAGAGTTTTGGATTATATTATCAACAGCTGTATAATCTAAGAGATAATAAGGATTTTGTTAAGCACTCTACAAAAGAGATACAACATTTCTTGAAAGTGCATCTGCATAGAGTTTCGGATAGGGAGTTAGAAGTACTTTAATAGTGAAATAACAGGAAAAGAAGTTTCAGAGGCCATCACTAAATTAAAGGTAGTTTCATCCCCAGGACTAGATGATTTTAGAAATCAGTATTACAAAATCTGTTAAGCATGACTTGGTCCTCTTAAAGATGCCCTGAATACAATTAAAAGTAAGGGTCAGGCCCCTGCAGAAATGTTAGAGGCCACTGTAATAACAATTCCTAAATATGAACATGAAAAACCAGAATGTAAACACTTTTGTCTGATATCTCTGCTCAATACAGATATTAAGATCTACGCTAAAATCCTGATGTTACTGCTTCCTAAAATAAGTTATGTATTATGGTGCATCCCCATTCATATTCCTACCTATTTAATAAACAACTTTCAAAGAAGGAGGGGTGGCTTATCCCATAATTAAAAACTTTCAAGAAACTATATTAATCGCACATATGATCAAATGGTCTGACCCAATAGAATTAAATAATTTGTTACAGATTGAAAATGACTTGATCTCGACCGGCGACAAATATCTGGTGTTATATAAATCTCAATTCACACCTAAGGACTTGATTCTAGGGGAAACAATGTTAAGAAAGAATGCGAGAGTGTGGAATAAATTAAACAAAAAATACTTGTTGATTCCATTCCCAAGTCCAATCACCCCTCTGGCTTCTTTAGCTAAGTATTTTAAATTTCCCTTGTTGTCTAAGTTAAATGTGGCTTAGTTTACCTTGGAGATTTATACTTGAATAATAAATTCATAATTGTGGAAGAACTAAGGAAAAATTATATAATTCTAGAGAGTAAATGGCTGGAGTATAAATCACTCAGAGGGAAGCTATGTTCTTCTAAGTTTCACTTAAAGAATTAAGGGAGCGGACGGGCTGTGAGAAGTTTAATTCTTTCCAAAAATAAATCGCACCTTATTTCTAAATGTTATAATATCATAAGGTGTTTCTTAGAAGGGGTAAAATCAAACAAGATGACAATTTGAAAAGAGGAACTCCATACCGAATGGTCTACAGATATTTGGTATAAAGCGTTTGCTATTGCTGAGAAATTTATAAAAAATTACCGATAATTACAGATAAGTAAAGACGAAAAGCTAAAATATTGTTGTCGAGAATTAAATCAAGTTGGTACTTACTTTCATGTTTGGTGGCAATGCCCACGCATACAAAAGTTTTGGCAACAGTTTATGCTCCAAATTTCAAAAATGATTAAAGTTGAAAGAAAAGCTTTACCTGAAATAATTTTATTGCATATCTTTCCAGCCACAAGGTCCTTGGACATAAAAGCTTTTTTGCTACAAGCTTTAATGGTGGCAAAATGCTTAGTCTCAACATGGAAACAAAATAATTTAACTATATGGAATGAAGTGATACTAAAAATAAAAAAAAATCGCTTATTAGAATTAGACTTCATAGAAATGGACGTCATATCTAATCCAGTAAATACATGTAAGATATGGGATAAGTTTGTCAGCCTTTTTACTTAAGCTTGTGACAAAAAGTGCTTCCTGTCCTTCAGACTCATTTCCAGTCCCAGGGTTATTATGGTCTCACGTTTTATAATGATATTTGTAAAAGATTAAAATTTTGTTTGTGTTTTGGGTGACTGTCATATTGACAATTCCTACTTTTGTATAAAGGAATAATTAAAAGTGAATTATTCCTTTTAATTTTAATTATTCCTTTATACAAAAGTAGGAATTTTCAATATGTCACTTACATTTTATGAATATATCCTTTAATAATGGAGTAACATTGTTAAGGAGCTTTTCACTGATGAATTAATAGCACTAGTATAATGGTTTAGTTCACAATCCTTCACCTAAAAAATGTGTTCTCAATGTGTCACATATACACTATGAAGATATCTTTGTATGAAGGAGGAGCATTGCCATAAGTTTCCTTCATGGACATTATAAATGCATTAGTATAATGGTTTGAATCACATTAACTTATTATGAGTATATGGATCAGACTATTACATTGAATATATAGTCTTTATAGTATATGTAATATCACTTTTAAATCCGTCCATTAGTGATATTTTGGATGGATTATTTTGATATTATTTGTAGGATATCATCTTTAGGACATAAATGGTATCCTTTATACAAGCACACTTAGAGTAGGGTTTTAAAGTGTTGTCGTTATATTGAATATTTTATCATCATATTTACAAATAGATATAGACATACATGATCCTTTTTGATGTTAACCTACTTTGAGTCTGTATACAGTGCCTTGCAAAAGTTTTCACCCCCCTTGACTTTTTACCTATTGTGTTACATTACAGCCTTAAATTCAATGTTTTGTTGATCTGAATTTTATATGATGGATCAGAACAAAATAGCCTAAGTTGGTGAAGTGAAATGAGAAAAGTATATACATAAAACTATTTTTCAGAAATAGAGAACAGAAAATTGGCATGTGTGTATGTATACACCCCCTTTGTTATGAAGCCCATAAAAAGCTCTGGTGCAACCAATTACTTTCAGAAGTTACATAATTAGTGAAATGATGTCCACCTGTGTGCAATCTAAGTCTAACATGATCTGTCATTACATATACACACCTTTTTATGAAAGGCCCCAGAGGCTGCAATACCTAAGCAAGAGGCACCACTAACCAAACACTGCCATGAAGACCAAGGAATCCTCCAAACATGTAAGGGACAATGTTGTTGAGAAGTACAAGTCAGGGTTAGGTTATACAAAAATATCCAAATCTTTGATGATACCTAGGAGCACCATCAAATCTATCCTAACCAAATGGCACAACAGCAAACCTGCCAAGAGACGGCCGCCCACCAAAACTCACGGACCAGGCAAGGAGGGCATTAATCAGGGGCAGCACAGAGACCTAAGGTAACCCTAGAGCAGCTGCAGAGTTCCACAGCAGAGACTGGAGTATCTGTACATAGGATGACAATAAGCCTTACGCTCCATAGAGTTGGGCTTTATGCCAGAAGCAAGCCATTACTTTCAGCAAAAAACAAAATGGCACGTTTTGAGTTTGCGAAAAGGCATGTGGGAGACTCCCAAAATGTATGGAGGAAGGTGCTCTGGTCTCATGAGACTAAAATTTAAATTTTCGGCCATCAAAGGAAACGCTATGTCTGGCGCAAACCCAACAAATCACATCACCCAAAGAACACCATCCCCATAAAACATGGTGTTGGCAGTATCATGCTGTGGGGATGTTTTTCAGCAGCAGGAACTGGGAAATTGGTAAGAGTTGAGGGAAAGATGGATTGTGATAAATACTATGATATTCTTGAGCAAAACCTGTACCTCTCTGTGCGTGATTTGAGGCTAGGACGGAGGTTCACCTTCCAGCAGGACAATGACCCCAAACACACTGCTAAAGCAACACTTGCGTGGCTTAAGTGGAAACATGTAAATGTGTTGGAATGGCCTAGTCAAAGCCCAGACCTCCATCCAATAGAAAATCTGTGGTCAGACTTAAAGATTGCTGTTCACAAGCGCAAACCATCCAACTTGAAGGACCTTGAGCAGTTTTGCGAGGAGGAATGGGCAAAAATCCTAGTGGTAAGATGTGCCAAGCTCATAGAGACTTATCCAAAGCGACTTGGAGCTATGATTGCTTCAAAAGGTGGCTCTACAAAGTATTGACTTTAGGGGGGTGAATAGTTATGCACTTTGACTTTTTCTGTTAGTTTGTTCAATTTGTTGTCTGCTTCACAAAAAAAAAAAAAAAAAAAAACATCTTCAAAGTTGTGGGCAGGTTCTGTAAATTAAATTATTCAAATCCTCAAGCAAACCATGTTAATTCCAGGTTGTGAGGCAACAAAACTTGAAAAATGCCAAGGGGGGGTGAATACTTTTGCAAGGCAATGTATATCTGTGTAGATGCAGCATATATTATCTGGATTTATGCAGACTTCTCTTCCTGATCTCTATCAGTCTTTTTTATGTTGTATTTTTATCTTGCATTTAGGCATAACCAGTGGCTAATAGTTTCTATTTTTCTATTCTCAGATTTATTTAGTTAGCATCTTCTTTAAATGCATATCTCTCTATTCTTCTTATAGTAGGTATGCTTAGTGGTGTGAATTGCAGGGTTAAACCCTGTATATAAATATGGGACTTACTTATCATCCTCATATAGATGACTTTGTCAGACTAGCCATCAGTAGCTTTATCAACTGTCATTATATTTTACACAAAGTGCCATCTTTCAATATATGATACACTCAATTATAGGATTCTATTTATCCTTAATAAGAAGGGCACGTGGCTGTTCTCCACGCACTAATATACCTACGTGTGTCGTATTAGGTTTCCATGGATACAGGAACCATTTAAATTGGCGGATCCTTCAGCTACCCGTGTTTGCCTTTGAGAAAGACGTCCAGTGATGTCGAAACGCATAAGGCGTAAACGACGCTGGATGCGTCCCCACATTGGAGCACGTAGGCATTTGTGCATTATGCAGTCTGAGAGTGTCTGTGTACTCTAAACCCGTCCTTACCCAATATTATGCTTGCTGATTGTGAATGTGGATATTTACTGGCGTATACTACAAGCAGATCAGTTACTTTATAAGACTTTTTCAGTATATGTGCTATCATACTGGAATTAGTTGGAGCCTGCCCCACGTCAGTAATAATTTCAATTACACTATATAGGCAGGAGGGAAGGGGGGAAATATTTAACCATTATTAATCCTGACAAGCTTTCTAGCCAGAGTATTATTACTGTAGTACCCTCATTTATAAACTTCATCTCCTGGTTTTCTCAGCACAGAGAGCGTATGGGTGTATATACACTCTAATAGTGGTTTAGTGCACATTAACAATTGAAGAATACTTCTAAAAGAGACACCGTTCTGCATAATGGGATTATGATTACCCCTCCAATGGAAGTTTAAGATGTTTATTCTAAATATCAAGGAGATAATCCTTTTCCATATATCTTGACCTCATTTTATTCAATTTTGTCTCCAATCCTGGATTTTTTATCATTTTTTATTATCGCCGTTGGGATCTATAGAAGTATTAAAGTTGAACTATTTTTAATTCATTCCCTGTTGGTATAAATGACTATTTCCCAGGTGCCTAAAATCAAAATCTAATACAATAATAAAAATAAAAATAGAGAAACTTTATTTGTTAAAGAAAAACAAAACTATGCCGCAAGTTAAAGAACAATGGTATATTAGGGCACCACATAACCAGCATATCAAAGCAATGCCAAAGCAACCCATCCATATAACCTTTGCAGGATCAAGAAATAGGTGAAACAACAATAACCTATATGCATATCCTACAATGGGAAGCACAGCATAAAATGCAACTCTGCTTAGGTAGAAACAATTTAATTAGCCTATAATGCTTAGTTTATTACAATTTAGATTATTCTGTGTGCATATGCTGCAATGGGACATACAAAATAAAATATATACATATAGGAGTTCAGCTATGCTCATCAGTCTTGCAAGGTGCTTTGGGAATGCAGTTTGGACACTGGATTCTAATCTCAAAGACAGGGCCCTTCATTTCTTGCAATATGTTAATATTGTTTTGCCTTGCATGTATAGCACCATAGAATATGTTGGCGCATTACAAATAAACTGTAACAATAATAATAATGATAACTAGGAACCACACATGTCAATAACTGCTGATATCAAACCGATCAGAATATAAGAATGCAATGGCTGAATGATGCTATGCATGTACAGTGTATGATCCAAAATAACTGTAGATCATTTGATGAGTTTCACAGCATACATACATACATACATACATACATACATACGTTACATTAAAGAGTGATTCTCATATTGGTGTACAGTGCCTTGCAAAAGTATTCACAGCCCTTGACTTGTTACCTATTTTGTTACATTACAGCCTTAAATTCAATGTTTTGTTAATCTGAATTTTATATGATGGATCAGAACACAATAATCTAAGTTGGTTAAGTGAAATGAGAAAAATATGTACATAAAACTATTTTTTAGAAATAGAAAACAGAAAATTGGCATGTGTGTATGTATTCACCCCCTTTGTTATGAAGCCCATAAAAAGCTCTGGTGCAACCAATTACCTTCAGAAGTCATATAATTAGTGAAATGATGTCCCCCTGTGTGCAATCGAAGTGTCACATGATCTGTCATTACATATACACACCTTTTTGGAAAGGCCCCAGAGGCTGCAACACCTAAACAGGACTCACCACTAACCAAACACTGCCAAGGAACTCTCCAAACAAGTGGACAATTTTGTTGAGAAGTACAAGTCAGGGTTAGGTTATAAAAAAAATATCCAAATCTTTGATGATCCCCAGGAGCATCAAATCTATCATAACGAAATAGAAAGAACATGGCACACCAGCAAACCTGTCAAGAGACGGCCGCCCACCAAAACTCATGGACCAGGCAAGGAGGGCATAACTCAGAGAGGCAGCACAGAGACTTAAGGTAACCCTGGAGGAGCTGCAGAGTTTCACAGCCGAGACTGGAGTACCTTTATATAGGACGACAATAAGCTATACTCTCCATAGAGTTGGGCTTTATGTCAGAGTGGCCAGAAGAAAGCCATTACTTTCAGAAAAAAACAAAATTGCACGTTTTGAGTTTGCGAAAAGACATGTTGGAGACTCCCAAAATGTATGGAGGAAGGGGCTCTGGTCTGATGAGACTAAAATTTAACTTTTCGGCCATCAAAGAAAACACAACCCAACACATCACATCACCCAAAGAACACCATCCCCACAGTGAAACATGGTGGTGGCAGCAGCATCATGCTGTGGGGATGTGTTTCAGCAGCCGGGACTGGTCAACTGGTCAGAGTTGAGGGAAATATGAATGGTGCTAAATACAGGGATATTCTTGAGGGAAACCTGTACCACTCTGTGCATGATTTGAGGCTAGGACGGAGGTTCACCTTCCAGCAGGACAATGACCCCAAACACACTGCTAAAGCAACACTTGAGTGGTTTAAGGGGGAACATGTAAATGTGTTGGAATGGCCTAGTCAAAGCCCAGACCTCAATCCAGTAGATAATCTGTGGTCAGACTTAAAGATTGCTGTTCACAAGCGCAAATCATCCATCTTGAAGGAGCTGGAACAGTTTTGCAAGGAGGAATGGGCAAAAATCCCAGTGGTCAGATGTGGCAAGCTCATAGAGACTTATCCAAAGCGACTTGGAGCTGTGATGTATTAACGACTACAATTAGAATGATAATGGCCAAAACTAAGCATCAAAGAAGAGCAGCAATGCAGAGCAAGAATAAAATCTTTCATTTACCAAGAAACACCTGAATGAATCACAAGCATCTTTGGAAGAATGCTCTATGGATAGGTTAGTCAAAGGTAGAACTTTTTAGATGGCATGGGTCTCACAATGTCTGGCCTAAAGCAAACCTGATTCAACAGTAAGAACATCATGCCAACAATCTAACATGATGGTGGTAATGTTTTGCTCTCTGAGGATCTGGACGATCTAGAACAATTAGTAGTAGAATTTAGATTATTTAGATTTAACAGTAGAATTCATAATTCCTTTATCAGAAAAATTCTTAAAGACAATATCTAGCTATGTATCCATGAGCTGAAGCGCATTTGGGTCCTCCAGCAAGACAATGATCCAAAATACTAAAGCATTTCCAGAAAAGAATGGCTGAAGGGAAGCAAAGGTAAAGTTTCTGGAGTAGTCTAGTCAGTGTCAATTTAAGAATAGATGCTGTAGCAGAATCTGAAACAAGCAGATCATGATTGAAAATCTACTAATGTTTGTGAAGTGAAACAGTTATATGATTTAGAGTGGACTAACATTCCTCCATAATGGGGACAAAAAATACAGTTGTGCTCAAAAGTTTGCATACTCTGGCAGAAGTTGTGAAATGTTGCCATTTATTTTGAAAATTTGACTGATCATACAAAAAAAAACGTATTTTATTGAAGGATAGTGATCATTTATTATCACATAGTTGTTTAATAAAATAAATACAGAGTTAGTGCTTAAAACCTAAATATGCCAAACACTGCCAATAAGCAAAGATGTAAAGGGCAATTGGGTGAACCAACCACTGCATACACAAAGGATTAACTAAGAAAAATAGAGAAGGAGTGCCAAACAGACAACTCTATCAACCCATATGAAGCATCCGCCCAGATAATACTACTGAAGCAGGAAGGACAGAGAGGAATACACCACATATGTCTCATCCATCACAGAAACAGGAGGGAGCAAGTAGAAGCACAAAGGTGACAGAAAGCAGAGAAGAGTGAACCCACACACTAAATGCTACATATAATATGGTATATATAAGAAAACAATAATAAATAATATAAATAGAATATGCATATGAATAATAAGGCAAAGAAATGCAGGAAAAAGCAAAAACTGGCCTGACTCCTCAAAGCCAATGTGGGCCCGCTGCTCCTCAGACCACTGAGGAGTCCATGCGTTTGTTAGCTCTCACGTGGATGCACTGAGCAGGCTAGATACTGAGCCATGGGGAGGAGAAAAGAACTGTCAAAAGAACTGCGTGACAAGGTAATGGAACTTCATAAAGATGGAAATGGATATAAAAAGATATCCAAAACCTTGAACATGCCGGTCAGTACTTTTCAATCACTTATTAAGAAGTGGAACATTTGGGGATCTCTTGATACCAAGCCAAGGTCAGGTAGACGAAGAAAGATTTCAGCAACAACTGCAGAAGAATTGTTCAGAATACAAAGAAAAACCCACAGGAGAAATACAGGCTGCTCTGGAAAAAGACGGTGAGGTTGTTTTATGGAGCACAATATGAGGATACTTGAACAAAAATGAGCTGCATGGACAAGTTGCCAGAAAGAAGCCTTTATGGCGCCAATACCACAAAAAAAGCCCTGTTACAATATGCCCAACAATACCTTGACACGCCTCACAGCTTCATGCAGACTGTAATTCAGAGTGACAAGAACAAATTAAAACTTTATGTTCACAACCATAAGCTCTATGTTTGGAGAGGGGTCAACAAGGCCTAAAGTGAAAAGAATACTATCCCCACCGTCAAGCATGGTGGTGGCTCACTGAGGTTTTGGGGATGTGTGAGCTCTAAAGGCATGGGGAATCTTGTGAAAATTGATAGCAAGATGAATGCAGCATGTTATCAGAAAATACCGGCAGACAATTTGCATTCTTCTGCACATAGGCTGCGTATGGGACGCTGTTGGACTTCTCAACATAACAATGACCCTAAGCACAAGGCCAAGTTGACCCTCCAGTGGTTACAGCAGAAAATGTGAAGGTTGTAGAATGGCAATCACAGTCTCCTGACCTTAATATCTTCAAGCCACTTTGTGAAAGATCTCAAATGTTCGGTTCATGCAAGACAACCAAAGACTATATATATATGTATATTAAGCAAGATCATGAAAAAATATAAGCATTTTATCTTAAAAGATTCATTAAAGTTGACTTTCACCATGTACCATAAAAGACAACAACATAAAACAAACTCCTCCTTCACACCAACCCTTCCACCCAAGTGGTATAGACTCCATACTCAGACTTCAAACTGAGAAATTTTAGCATTCAATATTGTCTTCCATATAAGAGTCCCCAATCTGACACTTTTTACAAGTTCTGTCTTTAGGCTTCAAATCATTAAAGTTCATAGTTTCTATTTCCCTATTTCTAGACATTATTTGTCATACTTCCTTCCAAGAGGGGATCCTATTCTGCTTCCAGTATTTAACTAGTAACCATTTGGAGACTAATAAACCATGAGAAATTATCAATCTCTCAGGCCAAGGAATACTGGTCTCCAGAATATGAAAGAGGGCGATCTTAGGATCCAATTTCAAAGTTGCCTTTGGCATTCTAGTCAGCTGAGTGAGACAATGTTCCCAAAAGGTTTTAATGTACTTGCATTCCCACCAAATATGAGATTGGGTGCCCACTTCATTACACACTCTCCAGCAGAGTTTTGAATGACCCTCGTCGATATTATTTAATTTTTGCAGTACCCCTGGAGATGGGGGCTGACCAGATGTGACGCAATGTAGAACGCTGATGGCGTGAGGTGGAAGCAGGAGGAATAAAGAAAAGAAAGAACCCATCTGTTCATCCTTTTCAGCCCATCGTATATATACACCTCTATTTGGCCATAATGATGGACTGAAAAAGACAAACTCTTTTAGTTTAATGGGTCTATCAGAGGCGAGGAAGTCGGGTAATATATGGTTATTTTTCTATATGGGACTATATTATTATAAGGAAGGAAGAATTTCTATGAATAATCTTCTATGTTCATGATTTTACAGTCCAGCTCTTGGATTCTTTGTTCCAATCTCTGAGAATACCCTCTCAACTCTGAATAGTCCTGTATTTGCTTTTCAAATTTACTCTCCATGCTTTCCACTTTACCATCAATTTTCTTAATTTCCCTTGTATTATCTACAATTTGTTGTCTAAATTCTGAAATCATAAATGATTAAAAGTCTGCCAAAATGTCCTTGATTGTTGTTACAGTTAGTAGGTCTTCATTAGTATTTAATATTTCTCCATGCTTCCCTTGCGAGGTAGATACATTTCCATTTGCTGAGTGTTCCAGCATGGACACGTCTGTTTGTGTGACATCCATTTATGTTTAGCTAAAAAATAGCTTGAAGTAAATTTTGGTACTACAGGTTTCTTATCTTTTTTCATTTTTTGTGAGTTAATGTCTCTTTTCTTCATTATAAAGCATATAACCCCCCTCTTCCAATTTTTACGAGGATACCAATCTTTATTAGATGGGGGTAGATTTTACCTTATTGCAGATTATTATCTAATATAAAGGGATATTTCAACCTTTTAAATTGCTTGATCGTATTGGAGGATATTCAGCGATATTAATTAACTCCAAAGATTCCAATTATTCGTCTCCACTTTTAAAGATCTTATTGATCATACATTTCTAGTGAAAGATTGTACATTTCTAGAATAAGTCTCAGTACAGGAAAGGAGGAATAATAAGGAATATATCCACTATGTACATCACACCTCTCTGCTGGTGTCTTCCTCCAGTCTTCTCCTTTTAAATAGAATTTTTCTTGCAAGTTATAAATCCAGGATCTTATAATTTCTAGTTAAGAGTACCTCCCTTCACTCTCAATGAGAGTTGATTGCTTTGCACTTTAAGGGTTCATATTATGGCAGACACTACCAAAAACTGTGTCTATTGCTGGGGGTTATGACAGAATGGGGGTTTGTTGTGCCACCGTTTATACAGTGAAGTTAGTAAATCCAGATTGTCCTTAACCTTGTTATTATCCACCCCAGGTCTTAATCTCTCCCCTCTTGTCAGACTTTATAAGGGTATTGATGTTTCCTCTTTAAACAAGTTTATTCCCACAGTTTTCGCTCCTGGCCTTTCCCCCTAGATCATCCTCTAGGCACGGAGTACCTGAGGCTCATACCTCCAACTATACAATGTCGTTAGGGGGGAACTTTCCTCTTACCAGCCTCCATTGACAGAGGTAGCCGGCTGAAGTTGCACCACCCGGTGTATATGTGTGATGCTTTCCTCCTACCTGCCTCCGTTGCTGGGGGAAGCTGGCTAACAGTCCATGCCTTTAGGGAGGTGAACTCGCCATTGAATGCTGTCCTCCTGCTTCCACCTCACGCCGTCAGCGTGCTACATTTTGTCACATCCGGTCAGCCCCCATCTCCAGGGTATGCAAACTTTTGAACAGGGTCATTTACATTTTTTCTTTGTTGCCATGTTTTATTTTATGATTGTGCCATTCTGTTATAACCTACAGTTGAATATTAATCCCATAAGAAATAAAAGAAATGTGTTTTGCCTGCTCACTCATGTTTTCTTTAAAAATGGAACATATTTTACCAATTCGCCAAGTGTATGCAAACTTTTGAGCACAACTCTAGCACATGTTTTTAGTAGCTACAGTCAGCAAACCAAATGTATAAGGGGAAATTATATTATAACACTGTTGTAGTTGAATAACTATCTTAATTAAATAAATTAAATAAGTAAACAAAAAGTGTTATTTGATCATTCAGGCTCCCTTTTCTAATTATAGATCTGAAAACCTTCTGGGTGACAAATGTGCAATAACAGAGGAAATCAGAAATTAAGAAAATACTACTTACATGACACTATATAGACATTTAAGGATTTAATTTTTGGAGGAGAATCATTGATTTTCTGCCATTTTTTGTTAGTGCAAAAAGAACTTAGCATGATCAGTTGTTTGAAATTATTATTTAGCATTCAAGTTATTAAAATGTGCTTGGATAGGCATTCTGGGTCTGGAGGACTTTTTCTAGAGTTCCAGATTTTCTTAACTAAGTAAATATATTATTAGGAGATTTAAAGTACCGTATTGGTCCGAATATAAGCCGCACCCGCAAATAAGCCGCACCTGTAAAATTCAAGGGGAAAAAATTGAAAAAAGATAGTACTCAAATATAAGCTGCACCCTTAAATTGGATAGAAAAAGACTCTCAAAGTGATCAGCCATTGCAAGAAACAGGCTTTCTAATTAGTACTGTAACTTTTTTGCAGGTTACAGGCTTTACAGGATGTTAGAATCACTAAAACCGTAAATCGCTATTCAATTGCTACAATACCGCAGTCTCAAGCACACAAATCAGCACCCTTAACTCGCAATCTCGCAAATCGGCAGTAATTTTTTGTTCGCGAATAGAAGTTGCACACGTAACTCGCAAGCTCGCAAATCGGCAGTGATTTTTTTTACGGTCGCGATTATAAGCCGCATCCGTAACTCGCAAACTCAAAAAACGGAAAAAAGGTGCGGCTTATATTCGGACCAATACGGTATTTAGTGAAAGTGCAATTTTAGAGAAAAGGTTTGTTTTGTTTTCGAAAAATGGTTATAAAAAGTGTCAATTTAACAACAATGAAAAGAGATTTAAACACATTAAGGGGATACAATTTTTTTTATTTTTTTCTAAATAAAATCTGAAATTATTCTTAGATTCTGTTTTTTGACTATGAATAATGGTAATTGAGCTTTCGGAGCAATTGAATAGCGATTTCCGGTTTTAGCTTTCGCAACTCTTGCGGCCGTGAAAGATCAAAGGCTTGGAAGGGAATTAACTTGCGATGTGAACCATCACAGTGAATCGGAGACCAGAGCCCGTAACACGATCGCACGCCAATTGAATAGCAAAATAACTTGCAGGCTACATTTCCAAAGTGCGGTTCTCCCGGAAGCTCAATTGAATGATGCTCCATAAGTCTAAATCTAATGATGAAATTGTTCGAAAGTTGTAGATTTATTTGTCAGCATATTGTATGACAATTCCATCTTATATTTTTTATCATTTTATTCGCAGCAACAGAATGATTACAGGGCTCAGATATAAGATAACTGTCCGGTTGATTGTTTTTCTTATTAAAGTTTGCTCTATCCACGACCTTATCTTTCAGGTCAAGTGAGACAGAACCTTGAACACTGAGAATATCTCAATAATTACCCCAATCTCTGCACATTTTAATACAGAAAATTGATTTTGTGTGTCTGGTAAAGTAGGAAGGAAACTTGGAAAATGAAATTTAGCAACTAATATCCTCATTAGATCACATGTTTTCAAAATAGTTTAATATACTATAACGAAAACGAAATTCATAGACACTTGGTAATATCTACAAAACATTCAAGTGGCTAAATATTATACTGATATTCAATGAAGTTGAAAGAACAACATTGTTTTATCTTTCTTAAAGAAACATTGCTTTTATGATAAATATACATGAAAAGCAAATGTTCTTTGTGGTATGTGAAGGAAGATACTTATAGTACTTAGCACTGCCTATAACTTTTCACAGCACATATTTTACAATCAAAAAGGCATGGTGTCAGACTATGGTGGTGAAACTGTACATAATACATAGGTACCAACTGCTCCAGTCTTTGAAAATAGTAACTCATGTGAGGTGTCTGATATATATAAAATCCAACTATCAGTTTAACCCTTTGTGTGCTGTTATATCAGAATATTTATTATATACAGGATCTTAGGGGACCCATATACCACAAACAAATGTCATTTCCAGCTCCTGGTTTATGTGTCTTCAGCTTTCTTGCCATTTTAGGCAGTATAGCAATATAGAACAACATTGGACACATTTAATCCCATCAATGCCATCATGGCTGCAACCGTATTAATGTCCATGTGGCCATGACACAATACCTTATAATGGGAAAAATAGCAATGTACACAGTACAACATTACACAGTATTAATCATTGTTAACCTGGGTCCCATAACATTTTGAGCGTTCTAAAGTCCAGTAAGAACCCTGGGCATGACACCTTTTATACACTCACTTTTAATCATTGGGAGAAATAGTTTCATAATAGAACAATTGACAAAAGCGAAATAGGTTATTAGTTCAAACCAAAGTGCCATTTTGCACAAAATGAATAATGCCAATTCTTCCACTGTTGATTTGATGATGTGAATCCTGGCACATTGATAAAAGTTTCCTTGTGTATACTTCATCTGATTGTAGCTGGTGAGAGACACAGAGAACACTTTATCTGGCTTGCATGCTATAGCTTACATTAGATTGGCAAAACTACAAAACCAAGACCCTGCAACGGAGATAATGGAGACGCAGGCTTTTACAAATAAAACGAAAAGGAATGTCCTTATTTATAACCAAAAGAGAATAATCTGAATTTCCTGTGAGGCAGTTTTGAATGCAATAACAGGATGCTGATGTAGTGTGACACATGGGAATGTATATGGTTTTGAAAGTTGAAAATATCAGATGTTAAAATATGACATTTATTAAAATATGCATTAAGGCCTGCATTTATGGGAGGGGCTAAGGGTATAAAAGCCCCTCCTTAAATCATAAAAGAATGTGCAGACACTTTAAGTCTCTTTGGGATTTCAAAATTCTCTACATTATCTCATCATTGTTTGTGACATATTATGATGTATGATTTAACTTCATGATGTTAAGTGTTTTATTTCATTTTTTTGACTCCCTTATCTAAGCATCCTAACTATCTTCTAACTCCTTACCAAAATATTTTCTTTATGTTAGAATCAGTCATTATCTGCCCTTAAGCAAGATGTTTCAGGTTTGGATTTGATCTTTCATAATTTTTCAATCATCATACTATCTATTTTAGACTAACCAAGCTATATTCATCATGAAATCATTCTCCTATATCTTTCAATATATATTTTTTTATAATTTATTTTCAGGTTTTTCATATTTTAATTTATCGGCATGTTGTACCTATCATGTTTAAAAGTTTACTTTTTTTGAAACAATTTAATCACAATATTATACGTTTTGCCAGTTCTAATTTCCATTTCAGTTTTATCATTCATGTTATATTTTACGTTTAAAGGTAACTTTTATCATTTTGACACAGTAATCATTCAATATTCATACTTTTTTTTGTCATAAAATGTATTTAAATTTTATCATTTGTTCTTAATGGAACTTTTACTTTTACCTGTAGACTATTCTCCATTTTTGTTTTTGATAGCCATGTGTCCAACAAACATGCCGCACAAAGTAATGACATCACACCTCTGAGACAGAATAATCAATATCTATGGCAACTACGGCAAGTCAAGCCCAACAGTCAGACAGCACCATCTTAAGACCACCTTCCATTATTACGCTTATATTAGAGCCTTTTTTTGAACAAACATTTGTTAGTAAGTTAAACCCCTTAAATGTAATTATTCTGTTTTATGTTTTGTTGCCTTGATCAGTTCTTATTGTTTACTATTTATTGCTATTTTCTATACCATTCATGACTAGATTTATAATCATAATTCATTTTACAATCCATTTTATAAAACAATTATAGTCTCTTTATCGATTTAGCACAATGTTTTCTAGTAATTTATTTACTGATACTTCTTAGTAGCCTTTAAAATTAAATTAAAAAATATCTTCAGTTTGTTTTGATAGTCATGTCACAAATAAGTAAGCCACACCCAATAATGACATCACATCCATGAGCCAGAATAATCAGTATTCATGACGACTAAGAACACATTTTTTAAAATTACATGTCATAAACAAACAGTTCAGGCTATGCACAATAATGACATCAAATATTTGAGCCATGACAACTAAAGAAATACAAAAAAATATATATATTCTTGATTACATTTACTTATATGACCAAATATGTGCACACAATGGTGGCATTGCATCCACAAGCCAGAAAAATCAGTGTTCAATCTATTTAATTTCTGACAAACTAACCAACTTGCCACACACAATAATGGCATCACCAACTATAACTTACTAATGAAAACAGATTAAGAAACCACTACACCAACACACTCTGCTTTAAAAAGTGAGTATAAAAGATAGACTGATTTCATTATTTGAAATATATATATATATATATATATATATATATATATATATATATATATATATATTGGGGGGGGGGGGGAGTATTTGATCCCCTGCTGATTGTGAACATTTGTCCATTGACAAAGAAATGACCAGTCTATAATATTATTGGTAGGTGTATTTTAACAGTGAGAGACAGAATAACAACAACAAAAAAAGGACAAAAAAGACAAATGTCAAAAAAAGTTATAAATTGATTTGCAGGTCAGTGAGGGAAATAAGTATTTGATCCCCTATCAATCAGCAAGATTTCTGGCTCCCAGGTGTCTGTTATACAGGTTACGAGCTGAGATTAGGAGCACTCTCTTAAAGGGAGTGCTGCTAATCTAAGCTTTTTACCTGTATACAAGACACCTGTCAACAAAAGCAATCAATCAGATTCCAAACTCTCCACCATGGCCAAGACCGAAGAGCTGTCCAAGGATGTCAAGGACAAAATTGTAGACCTACACAAGGCTGGAATGGGCTACAAGACCGTCGCCAAGCAGCTTGGTGAGAAGGTGACAACAGTTGGTATGATTATTCTCAAATGGAAGAAACACAAAATAACTGCCAGTCTCCCTCAGTCTAATGCTCCATGCAAGATCTAACCTTGTGGAGTTTCAACGATCATGAGAACGGCGAGGAATCAGCCCAGAACTACACGTGAGGATCTTGTTAATGATTTCAAGGCAGCTGGGACCATAGTCACGAAGAAAACAATTGGTAACACACAATGCCATAAAGGACTTAAATCCTGCAGGGCCTGAATGGCCCCCTGCTCAAGAAAGCACATGTACAGGCCCGTCTGAAGTTTGCCAATGAACATCTGAATGATTCAGAGGAGAACTGGATGAAAGTGTTGTGGCCAGATAAGACCAAAATTTAGCTCTTTAGCATCAACTCAACTCACCGATTTTGGAGGAGCAGGAATGCTGCCTATAACCCAGAGAACATCATCCCCACCGTCAAACATGGAGGTGGAAACATTATGCTTTGGTGGTATTTTTCTGCTAAGGGGAAAGTACAACTGCACCGCATCAAAGGGACGATGGTCGGGGCCATGTACTGTCAAATCTTGGGTGAGAACCTCCTTCCATCAGCCAGGGTATTGAAAATGGGTCGTGGATCGGTATTCCAGCATGACAATGACCCAAAACACACAGCCAAGGCAACAAAGGAGTGGCTGAAGAAGAAGCACATTAAGGTTCTGCAGTGGCCTAGCCAGTCTCCAGACCTTAATCCCATAGAAAATCTGTGGAGGGAGCTGAAGGTTCGAGTTGCCAAACATCAGCCTCGAAACCTTAATGACTTGGAGAGGATCTACAAAGAGGAGTGGGACAAAATCCGTTCTGAGATGTGTGCAAACCTAGTGGCCAATTACAAGAGACGTATGACCTCAAAGGGGTCAAATACTTATTTCCCTCATTGACCTGCAAATCCCTTTATAACTTTTTTGACATGCGTTTTTCTTGTTTGTTTTTTCTGTTATTCTACCTCTCACTGTTGAAATACACCTACCATTAAAATTATAGACTGATCCTTTCTTTGTCAGTGGACAAAACAAATGTTCAAAATCAGCAGGGGATCAAATACTTCCCCCCCCCACTGAATATATATATATATATATATATATATATATATATATATATATATATATATATATACACACTGTATCTCACAAAAGTGAGTACACCCCTCACATTTTTGTAAATGTTTTATTATATCTTTTCATGTGAAAACACTGAAGAAATGAAACTCAGCTACAATGTAAAGTCGTAAGTGTACAGCCTGTATAACAGTGTAAATTTGCTGTCCCCTCAAAATAATTCAACACACAGCCATTAATGTCTAAATGTTGACAACAAAAGTGAGTACACCCCTAAGTGGAAATGTCCAAATTGGGCCCAAAGTGTCAATATTTTGTGTGGCCACCCTTATTTTCCAGAGCC
This sequence comes from Discoglossus pictus, assembly GCA_027410445.1. Classification (NCBI taxonomy): domain Eukaryota; kingdom Metazoa; phylum Chordata; class Amphibia; order Anura; family Alytidae; genus Discoglossus; species Discoglossus pictus. The sequence continues at coordinate 31,388,935 of CM050164.1, forward strand.
TCACATGTTGCCACTGGAGTCCTCTTTCCCTCCTCCATGATGACATCACGGAACTGGTGGATGTTAGAGACCTTGCACTCCCCCCACCTTCCGTTTGAGGATGTCCCACAGATGCTCAATAGGGTTTAGGTCTGGTGACATGCTTGGCCAGTTCATAACCTTTACCTTCAGCTTCTTTAGCAAGGCAGTGGTTATCTTGGTGGTGTGTTTGAGGTCGGTATCATGTTGGAATTCTGCCCTACGGTCCAGTCTCTGAAGGGAGGGGATCATGCTTTGCTTCAATATGTCATAGTGCATGTTGTAAAAGTATTTACAAAATTGTGGGGGGTATATATATATATATATATATATATATAATTAATATACTCTCTGAATCACAGACAGCAACATAAGCTGTGTACCACAGACTCTGAAGCGACTCATGCTTGCTCGAGCAGTTGCATGTAGTTACAAATCACTTAACACTGCCTGGTTCGAAGATTTTATACCTGATTCTAATTAGTATTCTGCGTGGTATAGAGCTCATTACTCATTCAGGCAGAGGCAACACACTGAAATAGCCTGACTTTAATCAATCATAACCCCATCAATTCAGCATCAATTTTAAATATTAAAACCCTTTTTCCACATAATTTTAACCCTCTGTCTAATGGTGCAGAGCATATATAGGAGATTTTGTGGTTCTTTAATCTGCTCCACAAAGGCAAAAATAATATCCATAAATAAAATAAAAAAACATTTATTTCACAACCTGGTTTTTAAAACTTTTGCATGTGACAGCTATTTCTTTACAAGTATTTTAGCAACTACTGTGATCAGTCATGACATCAAGTTTCTGAGCCAAGTTAATCAGTTTCTATGACAACTGCTAAAAACAAGTCCTACAATTAGATTGCTACCATATTGGACCACTTCATTGCTGCACATGTATTAGATACACATGTGACGAGCTAGAAATATTATAGGGTCCTTTTTGCTATTAGAAAGCCATAATAGGTCAATGCTCCATCTTATATTGTCTTATGCTTGTCTAGTGGGTATAAAACCAACTTGGTCTGAGGGAAAGATTTGAAATATTATTGGGTTTAGATTGTTTTCAGTTTGTAAGAATTTGTGTCTAGAAGGGATATGGGTCTGTAATTTTCTCTTGTTTATGGGTCACGTCCTTCCTTATGTAGTAAACTTATGTTTTCTTTTAGAATTTCTGAAGGGATTTTATATTTTTGTAATAAATAATTTATAAAGCATAGCATATATGTCTTATATATCTTTTAAAATAGGCGTTTGTAAAGTCATCAGGTCCTGGGGGTTTGAATTTAACAGTAAAGAATCATTATATCTGCAATGTTTAGGATGTTGTTTTAAATTAGTTTTGAGGTTAATGGAAATATATGGTTAGAACAAGTGACAATGTCAATTTGTGAATTTTGTTTTTTATGGAAAATTGTTTTGTCAACTAGAAACATATCTATTCTGGAATATATCATGTGAACATTGGAATAGAAAGTCTTTTGTACTGGGGTTGTGGGCCTGCCAGACATCAATTAGGTCTGAATTTATGATCCATTTTCTAAGAATGTTATCACTATGGGCTGTTTGCCTTTGGATTGAGGTAGTAGATGAGGAGGATCTACCTAGTGATGAGCATGGTGTGGAATTAAGATCTCTCCTAGTATTATTGGAGCTGTTGCATATTTGTGGGTCATTAGATTAACAGAGTCTCACAAATGTTGAGTAGGTTGGCATGGTGATAAACATTAATTAAGGCTATGAGGATTGACCATATTTGTCCATTTTGAATCAGTATGCAACCTTTCTGATCTGAGTGATGAGATAGATCAGCAAAAGGGCCATTTTTATTTATCAGTTCAGATGTCCCATTATGTTTTGTGTGGGAGGCAGAGTGAACTCTTATTGTTCTAAATAACACTTTTAGGCTGCGCTGATTCGTTTGCAATTAGAGAGTCATGATCAAGGGTTTGCCAAGTAGGGTGCCAGCTAGGTTCAAACTCCTGACCCCGTCGCATAGACTTCAATGACACCGGGGGTGGTGAATCAAACGGTCAAAACACTTGTTAGCACCTGTCAAAACAGAACACTGAAGTAGTTACTTCAACAAACAGAGATCAGTTGAGGTCAAGTACTTGTTGATATTTCGTTGATCTCTGTTTGATAGATATTATATTCATTTCTATGGACCATAGAAGTCTATGAGCCCCAGTCTTGTTCTTCACATATAGCGGAGTCCATTATCGGCTATGCACTCTCAAGGTGTCCGCACCTTGGAGGTGCATAGCCGGATTCCCCCATAGGACTGTGTCCTGTCAACCAGCGGTCTGACCTGTCCCTGCATGTAACTTGGCCCAAACCTACCGGCCTTGCAGTCTACCACTAGGTGTTGCAGAGTCAGCTACAGCCTGGTACTCCAATTCCCCACTTTAGGTAACCTGTCCCAGCCTGGACTGATCATGCACCACACAGGTGACAGCAAGCCGCCTATAGGGTACCTAATGGTACGGATTGCTCCCCACTAACACCCGCTGGGGTTCTCGCATAAATAGGTGATAGGTCCCAGTGACAAAAATAGCCACCTAGTCTTATTACAAAGACTTTGGGTTATTAATATGTGTTATTATACAGAGAGCAGGGTATAATTCTCAGAGCTAGAGGGTACGGCAGGGAAAAGGTTAACATTTGCCCTGCCAGAGTCATGGGGGATTACTTGGTAGCTATCTGGTAGACCTTGTGGAGACAAATAGGACAAAGAGAGGGATGATCCTATCAATCTCTGTTCTATATGGTAATGCCTGTTATTGTGTAAGAGTAGCCAGCTAGGCACTGGGAGATTGCAACTATTGTTTTCTCTCTCTGTACTGTGTGGCGAAGTATGGGCATGTGTTTATTTACCTGTGTTTATTTCCTGTTTTCCGAGAATATATACTGTATATATCTGTGTGTGAGAAAATAGATGATGTGTTTTGTTTACTCCCAACTGTGTATCGTCCAGTATGGGGAGATTGGGATTGTGAGACTGTGTAATATTGCATCTCCGCCAGTCTTGGGGAACCCTAATAATTCTTAAAGGGACATACACCTGAAAGTAATGGGGCATATGGAGGGTCGCGTACACCATCAGACAGAGTGTCTCCACTTCTGATCTGATCAGATCCCCCTTTAAAGCATTGAACAAAGAGACATTTTATACAGAATACATATTAGTACAACCTATAATAAAATATACAATTCAATCTTGCATCCTACATACATACACAGGTATATTATTACAATGAGAACTTATCACTTTACATTATTACTCATAACTGTCAGTTCATATTTTTATAATTCTCCAAAATATGCCACTTTAATATCAAATTTCTTGATGTAATATTTTTTTGGGACATTAGATACTTCCAAGGCTCTCATCCTATCCATGAAATAACTAATTTCTGACCAAGTTGGAATCTTTTCTTGCGTCCAGTTTTTAATCAATAGCCATTTCGCTACAAGAAGACAATGCGAAATAATTAGTCTCATATATGAAATAAGACTAATTTCGGATAAGGAGTCAGGGTAGTTTCTGATATTTTAACCAACTGTGTAATACATTCTTCCCTAAATGTTTTTACCAATTTACATTCCCACCAAATGTGGGCATGGGTGCCTAGCGAATTACAACCTCTCCAACACAAAGGGGAATGTTTTTTATCTATTCTATTAAGTTCTGTACATACCCACTACCATCTCTGGACTAATTTATAGAAAAGCTCTCTATATGATACGCATAATGTGGATTTCTTAACCATCACAAAGCCTTCCAACCACTTTTCTCCCGGCCATATCATATTTAATTCCTATTCCCATTTTCTAATTCTGTCTGTTTTACCTCTAGAGTAATATTTTTTTGGCATTTAGCCACTTTATGGGAGGGGTTATCTGATATTATCAGATTTTCATATTTGGTTGTTTATTGTTGATAGTAACTTAAATATCACCTAACAGACAGTTTCTGATTTAATGCATATAATTCAAGCCAGGAGAGAGCTTTGAGGCAAGAATCTTTTTGCATTAATTCTTGTGGAAACCTTGAGCCCTTAAAGTAAAGATCTTAAGTAATTCTCAGATTTTTCTTTTCCAAATAAGAGATAAAACTGTTTTCTTCCTCCTCTAGCACCACTACAGGTGCTACTAATGAGGGGAAGTTAGAGTATTTAAGTCTGTTTGAATACCAAAATTTCAATAATGAATATAGTGCAACTGGTAATGCACTTAATTGTTTTAATTGCACTTTGGGTAGCCACAAATATAAACCTCTACTTATATTAGGTATCATAGCATCTTCAATTTCTATTATTATTATTATTATTACTAGCGAATTGCCCGTCAAAAAATGACGGCAATGAAATTGTAAGTGAGCTAATGCTGTTTAGTGTATAATAATAAAATAAATAATAGATTAATAAAGTAATATACTTTACCTATTTTGAAGTAATATATGCAGAAAGCATTCTGTTGAAGAGCTGGCAATCTGTTTTGATGTTGCTGCAGCATTAGTGCTGTGGAGCTGCTGTGTAAGCGTGATGAATGTGTGGAGTGTAATAGTGTGCGTGCGCGAGACAAATCCGTTAGCGTACCTGTGTACTTCTTCATTGTATAAGTTATTGTTCTAAAATGGCGAATAATGTGTGGTATGCGGCTGTGGCTGATTTAGCGTCCTTCGTTTTGGATGTCGTCTGACTTTTTCAGAATATCCGTAGCTGTTTGGTGGTGTTTTGCGTGTTTAGGGTCCTTCAGCCTCGTTTTCGTTTTGTTCGGCGGCCAGTTTTTCTCTCGCTAAGGTGATTTTCGGGTGTTTAAACTCTGAAATTTGTACTTAAATCGAGGTGTAACTTCACTTGCTGAGGTCCTGGGTGCACCACCTTGCTGTGGGTAAGCTTTTTATATGTTTGTTGTGTGTATTTATTGTGTTTCTAATGTTTTTGGGGTTGCACCGGTTGCGTCCTTGTTTTCGAATCTTGTATGTCTTTTTCGGGAAATCCGTAGGTGTTTGGTGGTGTTTTGCGTCTTTAGACTGCTGTAATGGGTCGTAATGGGTCGTAACGTGTCTCGTATTTTCCTTTCGTAACTACATAAATGTTGCGAGGTCCGCAGTTGCTGGCAAGGAGCGCAAGCCCACAAGCATTAGCAACGGCTCGCATGCTCACAACTATATATGTGATTGTGTATTTATAACGCGACTACATATTCCGTAGCGCTGTACATAAGATAAGTTCCAGGCAAAGGTAAATACAAATCAAAACATAAACAAAGCAAGGAGGGCCCTGTCTTTGAGCCTCGAATCCAGTGTCCATGGTGCTTTCCCCAAAGCACCTTGCAGGATTGAAACTCACAGACTTACAACCTAAAGGTATTGTGTGTGGTAAAGGAGGGAGTGAGAGGTGATGAGGGTGTTACGGTTCTTGTGGAACTTTTCAAACTATTCTACCCCAATAGGTGTGATAGAACTACTGAATTATGGATATCTTCTATAGAAGGAAACCGAATACCTCCTCTTACATAGTATCTTTTGGATATTTTTATTTTTAGTCTTGATTTCATTTTTGTATTATTATTTTTTTAAGTATATATATTGGGGCTATTTGTGAGACGCATCTTAATGCATAAGTAAATTTAGAAATTATTACCATATTTATAGCTGATATTCTTCCTGACATGAATAAATGTAGATGATTCCATTCATACAGTACATTGAGCAATGAAAGTGGTACAGCCCTTAAGAAAGGTTCATAGTAAATGCTGAGGAATTCCTCTCTTGTTTAAAGCTTTCACTTAGAAAACCTAAAGATATTAACCATAAGGTTAACCGTAAAGAAGAACGAGGGTGTACTGCCATAGACTAGATTCTGACTAATAGTAATTAGTGTTAATTAGCATGGTGTTCTTGGCTTTGTTTCAGATTCAGTTTTTGGATTGCATGAGTGACCAGGCCATGCACCTGTTTTTACATCAACTCCTTCTGCCTTGACCCTTTGCTTGTTTTTTGTTTATTTGCCTCCACTTGCAAGATTACTGTCAGGTCAGTCATAGGTGGAACTGGAATAATAAAAGATTATGCATTTTGCTGAAGCAAGTTATAAGAGTTTGGATTACTGGAAGGATGTTTGTGCTCTGTCCTTAGGCTCCTCGATCACGCTCTGTTGTCATTCCAAGAATGGGGACATAGTTTAAGGCCTGGTGCACTTACTCTCATCCTCTATGGTCACTCTGACTATCCTATTAATAGAATAAGCAACCTCCTCTCACCCTTTATGTCACAAGGTCAATATTCTGCAGTTTATAAGCTCTTGGACAGGAATATGAACTCTTGTATAATTTAGTTTTAATTTGTTTTTGTGACATACATACATTTTCCCTCTATGTAACTGTGTAATAAATAGTGATTATGATAATAATAGCACTTGTGATTATTTGCTACCATTAATACTTTAGAATAAATGTGTTTTTATAATGACTGATTTTTATGGGATTTTATGTCTGCATATTTTATATACAAACTACACACGTTAATTTTTTTTATACAACAAAACATACGTAATAATTTTTCAAGAAAAACAATTGATTCATTATTAACACATACTGTATAAATAGATAAATAGATTATATTTTCTTTGTAGCATCCAGTTTTCATAAATGTTCTAGAAAAAGATTTTAAAAAGCTGCAAAGCATTTAGTTTCCATGGGAATATCACAATTTGATAAACGAAATATATAAAAATACTTATATTTACTTGCTTTTTCTGTGGCATAAATCACCTTATTTCACCTTGCTACGTGCATTACTGGTATTAGTTCATATTATTCCTATGAAAAATTCTTCCCTTAAAGGAAACACTAAAACTAAGAGAAACTTTAAAGTAATTCTCTGTTAAGATGTCATACTTTTACAAGTGTATGGCAAATCAGGGGCTCATATTCATCTATTTAACCAATATTGATATTACTAATGGACACTACTAAATAACAATTGTAGTACGTACCTAGCCACATTGGACTCTCTGATGTCATCAGTGACTCTGCAAAATGAATTTTGGAAGATCTTACAGCAACACCATAATCTTAAAGGGCCACTGAATCAAAGATGAATATAGAGGTTCCACTGTATTCATCTTAATAACATAATTTTATATAAATATATTTTTAAAATACCATCTTTTCATGTCTCATCTGTGTCATGTGCCCATTTGTTTTCAGCAGTGACTGCATTATCACTAATGTCATGTGTTGTCACTAATGTTATCATATACCCAAATTAAATACACGGGCATGAACTGTCCTGAAGCATTAGCAAGCAACCCATATACTCATTTTAATATACCCATATACCCATAAAAATTCTATATAATGAGTAAATAGTTTAATTCTGTTATTTTCACAATGTATTAGCACATGAAAATGTTTTATAAGGTGTAATATTGTAACTAACCATCTTCTTCCTGACTTCGAATGTTCTTTAATAGTTAAACATGGCAGTATAATACATTTTGGGTATTAATATTTACTTGACTGGTGGACTAACAACAATCATAAAAATTAATACTGAGGTACAGTAGACTTCTGAAATATTACGGCTCCTTTAGCAGACTTAGGTGAGCCTAAAGATTTGATTGTCAGTGTTTATGAAACATGGTCCTAAATCCTTCCAGGTAACCAAAACCATAAATATTAGTGACATAATAGGTGAGTGAATCATGTGATGCGCATGTGATCCATAATCCATGCGTCACTGAATGACGTTGATCAGGTGACTGCTTTTTGCCTAAACCTGTGACAAAACTGAACTTCATAAGACTGAAGACTGCATTATGGTTATGTTTATGTTTTCTGTATTCACTGTAGTCTGGTTACTGGAAGTATGATGCAGGTATAAATATCCAGTTTAGTTTAGTAATCACACACCTTGTCTGAGAGGTGAAATGTATCTTGCCCTAACATAGACAAAGGCACAATATGGTTTTCTTTTATCTATCTATCTATCTATCTAGCTATCTATAAATATATATATATATATATATATATATATATATATATATATATATATATATATATATAAAAAAATATTTATATATATAAATATTTTTATGGACATTGGACATTTCTACAATTTTGTAATGTTACAACCTGGAATGAAATTGTATTTCATTGGTTGGGATTTGTACTATTTGACACGATACACAGCATACTTAACACTATGAACAAAAGTTGATTGAACAAAAGAAGTACATTGGTTGGTTGCATTATTATTCACCCCTCGAGTCAGTTCTTGGTACAACCACCTTTTACCATTTACATCTTTGTGTATTTTTGGTCAAGTCTCTACATCTTGACACATCTCAATCCTGTATGTTGTGCCAATTTTTCTTGGCAATATTGCTCAAGCTCTGCCTGGTTGGGTAGGTGTTATGCCCAGGGGAACTACTGGACTTAAGAACTGTTAAAATGTTATGGGCCTCTGGTTGGCAATGGTTAATTCTGTGTACTGTTGTATAGTACAGTGAAATGTTCCCATTATAAAGTATTATGTCATGGCCACATGGACGTAGGGACTGTTGCAGCCATGACGGCATGGACAGTGGTAAATGTGTTCATTGTTATTCTATACTGATATATTGTGACTACCTGTAATGGCAGGGAAGCTGACATGTAGACATATAAATAAGGAGCTAGAAAGGACATTTGTCTGTGGTGTATGGATTCCCTCATATTCTGTATATACAAAATTATGTACATAACGATAACACGAGAAGTTAAACTAACAGTTGGGTTTGAGATTTGTAAAACAGTAACTGTCATGTGAGGTGGAGCTGTTGGTACCTGTTTATTATGTACAGTTTCACCACCACAGTCTGACACCATGCCTTTTTGATTGTAAAATATTAATATTATTATTATTATTATTATTATTATTATCCTTTATTTGTAACGTGCCAACATATTCTGCAACACTAAATATGTGCTGTGAAAATTTATAAGCAGCATTAAGTACCATAAGTATCCTTCAGGTACCACAAAGAACAAAACATTTTCATGTACATTTATCATAAAAGCAAGGTTTCTTTAAGATAAATATAACAGTGTTCTATGTTATTCTTTCAACTTAATTGGATATCAGCATAATATGTAGCCACTTTGAATAAGCTCTGTAAAATATTACTGAAGTTAGGACTTGATAAACACAAATATTTTGTTCATATTAACAAGTGTCTATAAATTTAGTTTTTGTTACAGAATATTAAATTATTTTGAAGACATTTGATCTAATGAGGATATTAGTTGCTAAATTTTAGTTTCCATGTTTCCTTCCTGCTTTACCAGACAGACAGACAAAAACAATTATCTATATTAAAATGTGCAGATATAGGGATTATGATATAATACACAATTACTGAGATATTCTCAGTGTCAAAGGTTCTTTCTTACTTGATCAGATAAAGATAATGTTATAGGTAGGGCAAATTTTAACCTGTCAGTTATCTTCTATCTGTGCCATGAAAACATTCTGTTGATGTGAATAAAATGGTAAAACATATATAAAAAACGGAGTTGTCACAAAATATGCAGACAAATAAATCTGCAACTATATAGCAATGTCATCATAAGGTTTAGACTTGTGGTATGTACAGGTTCGAAACTGCCTGAGTTTTAGCAAGTTTCATTGTTACAATTGGTAACTTCTACAGCTCCTGCTTACCTGCTCCCTGGTGGTCATTGTCCTGATACTGGTCCATATCCTGGTCGCAGGGATACAACCTCATGATTCTACTGGGTAGGATTGATGTAGAATCTTTTCAAGCCCAATCACAGAGTAGACAGTAGGGCACAGCAAATTTTAGTCTGCATATTCTCAGCCAGATTGAAGTCTGGCCTTTGGTTCTAGTTTTAAACCACTCCTAACCAATATACCCCGTGAGTGAGAGGAATTATTACTACTGATTGTGCTTCACTTTGATCTACATTTTATATTACCATAATTATAATTTCCTGTCTCCATTCTCTATTATAATTTTTTTCTGAAAACAGCACAGCAAACAAAACAAGCTGTTACTCATGAGTCTTAGTTAAATAAAGGTAAAAAGTTCACTGTCACGACCCAGAGAGAGGGGACCATGTTCACCCCAAAACATCCTGCCTTCTGCTACAGGAGTACCCCTAGATTTTGAATTTGGGTTAACTCAGTGCCCAGCTGAGACTCAAGAAATCAAGAATATCAAGGGTTACAGGCTTAATCTGGCCCTTATTGGCTTATTAATATAATAAAACCTTCCTTCTCTCTCTCACCCCTGGTTTTTAGGATATAGCATCATTTAAGAAGAAGCATACACATTTTGATTAGTGTACAGACAGAGACTGACCTTATTCTCTCTTGCACAGATATTTTTTAAACAGTACAAAGAACAAACCCCCACAAGTCCCATGACTGGGCAACCCACTGTTCAGCCAACACTAATATCTGGTCTGATTCTAACCACCTGATTTTGATGGACAGGCTTGAGCCTCCCTGTCATCCCTCTTTCTTAGACAGAACCCATCTGGTATTTTTCTGCTGTCAATAGGTTAGGAGGTCAGGTTTCTCCCTTATCTTCAGATTCCAGGGTCTGGTCCTTATCAACTTTATGACCCTCTGCTTTGATCACACATGGGAGTTCAGAAAGGAGGTAGAGTAATACCTGGAAAGTTTACTTGCTTTGGTTCCACATAGGAGACTAGTGAGGGGGTTGGTAAAGCTAATACATAATGTAATACAACATTGTATAGCTTTTAACAGCAACAGACATTCCATATGATTTAAACAGGATTAATAACACACACAGATTAAATAATTTAAGACCTTTTTGCCGATTACACGTCTTCTATCAATACTATTATCTCTGCTCCTTGTCTGTTCATTATGGTTCTCCATTTACAACTCTAATGATTGCAATGAACTATCCATCTATGCTCTTTTACATTACCCTCGTTATTTGACCTGTGCTGCTCCTTTCTGAGAACATGGAAGCTAAAAGTTCACTTAAACATTAACACACGCCATATTTCACACAATAAACAATGATAGCAAATAAATGCACAAATTAAATAAGCAACAATGTTATATTAGTCACTTGTAAAATAACATCTTTTGCAGACAGTTGCCCCAATTTAAGAGTGGACAACTACGGGAGCTCACATACTCAGCTCAGGGTAACTAAAAATACTGCTATATAGTGGCTGTCCTAAACCTTCATACAAAAAAAAGACCAGACTAACTACAATAGCACTTAAAAAAAAAAATCGTAGTATACACCAAAGACTATATAGCGACAGGGAATTCTCTTGTCGTAAACCATATATTTCACAATAGTGGGGCCTCTGCCTAAGAACAGGAGATCTCTCTAGGCCAAGAAACTGGCACAACAACGGCATGATATACCAGAGAGGGTATCTCTAGGTAAAATACCCCTATGACTATACCCCCCGCAACATGCTATAGAGACTTTTGCTGAAGAGGCTCAAAAATCCTCAAAGATGAAAATGATCAACCAAGGCTACATAGCCATGCTGTAAGTAAATCACAAGATATGCACTTGCTATATAAACTCCCTAAGCTCGCTCAAGACATAGTTTTAACAGACATACAAATTAACATACCACGTTTAAGAGCCATAATTACTCAACCGGAGAAGATGGGCAAATCACAGAAAAGCACCACAGCCAGAAGTATTTCAGAACATTTCAGGGCAGTAAAAACAAACCAGTCCCCTCCTCTACTTCAGGCCTTTCAGATAATCAGATAATGAAGGAGACCAAAGAGACACTCATCTTGACATTGATTTATATGAGAAAACTATGGCCAAATTCGAGGCACTACTGAAGATCCAACTATCACTAGCTGTTAAAGATTTTAAAAAAGAGATACAAGAATTAGGACAAAGAACACACATTCTAGAATCTATCACAGACAACATTTTGGATACCCAAGCGCAAGATAGATTGGATACTACATCAAATACGACAAAGATAACATTACTAGAGAACAAGCTGGAAGACTTGGAGAATAGGTCTCTCAGAAACAACATTCGCTTCCGAGGGGATCTCATCAAATTACGTACTTACCTCCATACATATTAGCGGTCATACAAATTATACTAGCAGAAATAACGGATAGTGAACTTGTAATCGAAAGAGCAAATAGGGTGCTTGGGGCCTCCACCAACCCAAATCTTCCCAGTGATGTGATTGCCTGTTTTATCTTTCAGAAAACAAGGGACCAGATCCTAACTGATTCCAGGAAATTATCTAAAATGTTAGGCCCAGATGGCTCCCACCTACAAGTTTTTGCCGACTTAGCCCCATCGACCTGGATGAAACATAGGGAGATGAGGCCAGGACTGGATGTACTGTTGAAACACAAAATGGAGTTTTCCCTTCTGCATCTTATGCAATCTAAATGGGACTTCGTACTCTGCACAAACGCTAGAAGAATGCCAAAATCATTTAGTCCAACAAAAACTTATTACAGAATGGGAACCTCTTAGACCCCGTGAACCAGGTAAAAAAGATAGACCAATCGAGACAGTGGGCAGAAGTACCATCTATCAAACTTCAGAAAAGACAAACTAGCCATGGTACCCACCCTCATCAGGAAAATGAGGCGTCTCCCTCATTATCCATAGCAGGTTCTGGGATGAGGTTAACTAATCAACTTAGGGGAAGATAAAATGGGAGGAGGTTAACTAATCATCTGAGGGTATGATAAAATGCAACCAAAGGACTAATGGAGAATTTGGGGATCTTCAAATTTTCACTTTAAACTCTCCATTTAAAATGTTATGTGCATATGAAAATTATGCAAATGATTCATATTTTTTTTCCCAGAACTCTTAGAAGGATTGAGCCTCATTAAAGGATAAGATTCTAGAGCATAATCAGTTACTTGAAACGTTCATATATTGTATCTTCCTCATTCTAGGGACTTATTGAGGGAAATTATTTTTCTTTGGTGTTTTATCAACTCTGACCTTGTCATCGTCTGTTTTTCCTTTTTTCTTTCTCTGTCCTTATTTTCCATCCCTCTATCCTAGGCACATTAGTGCATAAGTAAGGTTTAATGAGGATAAGCTGCACTGTTCTTGTTTATGTTTGGGTTAAAAATTGCTATTGTCATTGATTTTTCTATGCTTCAGTCAACAATATAGTAGCTTCCACCTGAAAAAGCCATTCCCTTCTCATGTGGTGACTCCTCTGGGCCTTTGGGTCCCCCACATGCCTACAGTCAGCATTAGAGACCTATGGGGTAAGTGCTCAGCGACACCACTATGCACATACATACGATAAAATTAATAATTTCGACTGAGGGAAAACCATCAGACCAAGTAGATACAAAATAAATAATATCCCTTGTGAATATGCAGTGGAAGTAAAGAATAGATTTAAGGGAACTAGACGTGGAAGATAGAACTTTGGACCCTCGTTTGCAACATTATCCAGGAAACAGCAACAAAGAATATCCCTAAAAGAAATAAAAGTAATAAGTCAAACTGGCTGTCTGATGAGGCTTTGAAAGTAGCCCAGGAAAGTGAGAGGTAGTGGAGATAAGAAAAGATTTATCCAACTGAATGCAGAATTCCAGAGGATAGCCAGAAGAGACAAGGAGACATTCTACAATAAGTGATGTAAAGAGATTAAAGAAGATAACAGAATGGGTAAATCAAGAGATCTCTTCAAGAAAATTGTGAATTTAAAAGGTAGCTTTCATGCCAAAGTGGGCGTGATAAAAGACAAAAATGGTAGGGACTTAACAGAAGAAGATCAGATACAAAAGGTGGCAGGAATACACTGAAGACTACAGTGGAAGGATCTTAACAGCAGTGATGCCCTCAATAATTTTTCCAATGAGCTGGAGCCAGACATCTTGGAGAGCGAAGTGAGATGGCCCTAGGATGTCTTGCTGATAATAAGGCTGCAGGATGTGATGGAATCCCAGTTGAACTATTCAAAATTCTACCGGATGATTCTGTGAAAGTGTTACTTGCCTTATGCCAACACATTTGGAAAACTCAACAATGGTCAATAGACTGGAAAAGGTCAGTCTACATCCCAATCCCAAAAAAAGGCAGTGCCAAAGAGTGCCAATTATCAAACAATTGCACTAATTTCACATGCCAGCTTGGTAATGCTTAAGATACTACAAGCTTGACTCAACAATATATGGACCAGGCACTACCCGATGTGCAAGACGGGTTCCGCAGATGAAGAGGCACAAGAGATCAAATTGCCAATGTCCATGGATAATATAGAAAGCAAGAGAGTTCCAAAAAAAGCATTTACTTCTGCTTCATAGACTATTTTATGTGGCATGTCCTTAAAGAGATGGGAGAACCAAATCATCTCATCCGCCTTCTAAAGAATCTGTATGTCAACCAAGAAGCCACGGTCAGAACCGAACATGGGACAACAGAATGGTTCAAGATCAGAAAAGGAGTGTGACAAGGTTGCATATTGTCACCTTATTTGTTGCAACACGCCTTGCTCAGAAATAGGGAAATAATTACCAGCTTTAAAATAAGGCTGAAAGGCTATCAATATTCTTCTTTTCTCCACTACTTGGATGTACACTCTGAATAGTGGATGGATTTGCAGAATAAACACAAGATGGCGATAGCTTTGATTAGCACAGTGTGGTCTAAGGGCCATAGAAGAACGCATGGGTGGGTGTGTAACTAGAACCGGAAACATCCGGTATTATCATGTGGCTGGAAGAACTCTTTGGGTGTGCAGCTGACCAGTCAGGTGGCTTTGTGTAGACATGTAAACCTAAACTGACCAGTAAGAGCCAAAGAACATGAGTATGGGTGTGGCCTTCTAATACTAAATATAAGGAATAGAACAAGAAGGGGTCGGCCTCTTTCTTCCTTTGACTTTCTGGGTGCTGGTAATGTATACACACATGGACATAATACACTACACCATAGCCAGTACATTATAATGGTAAAACGACTTTCTGCTAAGATATTAAGAGATGTGTTGTTCATAGTATTATCATAGGTCATGCATTGTTAATGTAATGTAATAATTGTATTTCTAATAAATATTGTAACCATTAATCTATAGAGCCTCTTGAATATATTTATTGTATCCGTGGGAAACAATATCTCAGAGTCTGAGATATGAGTAATTATTATCATAATCATAACTAATATTTTTATGGATAATAATAGTGTGATTTAACACACAGAATAACTGTGAATATAATAATCAGATATACCTAATTATTTCACTGGCGAGCCTACCTAATTTTTCTTACCGTGTACATTCACTTGCATTTGGGGGGGATTTAATCCAAAATGTCTCTTTGAAGTTACAAGTGAACTTAGCGGACGAAAAATTGAACCTATGAGAATTGTGATATTGTCGAGCGTTTTCCACGAAGAAAGTCGTTGGCCACGACGTTCTTGGTTTTTGGGATCCAAGGGGCAACAGAGTGAGACGCAATTGGAGTAAGACGGACGTCATTTCTGTGGATCCATTGTTATCCAGGCGGAGACATCAATTTTGGGGTGCACACCTTCTTTGATTAGGGACCGTGCTGAAGACACATCAAAGTGTAAGTAATGGAGATCATTGCTAAATATGCTGAATGTAGCGATTTTGAACCAGTAATTGTTAAAAATGAAAGTATGCTTAGCAGAATACATGATTTATGGTTACAGTGTGAAAAGCAAAATAAGCAAATTGATAAGAAAAAATGGTGTTTAACCAAAGAGAGAAATAAGTTATGGAACTGTATGAAATTGTTAATGTGTATTAAGAACCAGATGAATATGGCTATAATGGGAAGTATTCCAGTTGCAGCAGTTACAGAGACTAGTCAAGAAACAGACTGTTGTCCAAAATGTGGCATAAGTGCAGAGTATGTGGATACTTTACAGGACAATTATGAGGCGAGGGGGCAGTTAGTAGCCTCACTCAGAGACTGTTTATCTGCACAGAAGCAACCCATTGCTGTAATTGATAATAATGAGCCAGCTTGTACATCAGAGGAAGAGGGTGGATTACATCTTGTAGAAGAAGAGCAGCAGCAAGTAAGAGAAAGAAATTATGTAAGGGATAGTTCTGATGTTAGTAGAACTATACCAAACTTAACCCCTCACATAGTAAGATCCCACCCACTAAGTTTAAGTCAAGTACCAGATGCTTCACATTCAACACCATGTGAGAGAAATAGAGAGAGGAATTCTGTAACATCACAGGCATCTGCAATAATCAGGCAACAAGACCGAGATAAAATGGTGAAACAGTTAATAAAGTTTAAACCACTATTCCCACATTATGATGCAAAGATAGATGTATTGTCCAATATGTCTAGCTTTGAGTCATCTGTGAAACAGTACATGCTTTCTCCTAAAGAGGCATGTGTTATGTTAAAATTGTGGCTTCCAGGAGCTCTAGCATCTAGATTAGAGGCCCCAGTTAGTGGTCCAAATGATAGCAATAGAGATTGGTTCAAAGAACACAAATGGGGTACAGAAAGGGACAGGCTGAGTGCTGTATATAGGTTAGTCACAGGGAACAGAGACTTAGATAGCCATTCCCTTGCTGAGATGAGAGTAACTGTACAGGATGACCCATGGGTGTTTGCTTCTAAATTTGAGCAAGTGTACAGACTCACACATAGAGTGCCCCCAGACCAGACCCCATCAGATATGTTACAGTATCTAGTAAGAAAATTTACTTATAGGGACCCTAGCATACAAATAATGGCAGAAGAGAAATACACCATGGAGGCTGTGTTGTGTATTATTGGTAAGGCACGGCAAAACATACTAAGGCAAGGAGTCACAGGGCCACGTAAAATTGCAATTGTGACTACAAATGAAGGAAGACGTAATCTCTTGGAAATTTTCTTCAGAGGGATTTGTAATTACTGTAATAAGCCTGGCCATAGATTCAGAGATTGCAGGCTCAGGATGGGGGAGCATAGACAAAGGGAGGGATGGCAGGCACATACATCAGATCCTCCAAAACATAGGCATGATCAGGCATACTCAAATACTTCAGGGCCTACAAAGGATAGGCAGGATCAGAAGTTTTCCTTTAGACAGGACAGGCATAAACCTCCAGATCCAACAGGACAGGAGTATGCTCCCAAGACTGGGCCTAAGAATAATTTGTATGGGCCAGCACAGGAAGCTTTAAGGATGATGACAGTGGGGATGGTGAGGAATCAGGAGAGGCAGTATGAAAATAATCCCTCTCTGATATCCTTATCTGACTAACTAACACCGGCCCTGGGAGACATGGTTTCTATTTGTAGTACATTTAGGAATCATTCTTGATGCCCCTGTGTTAATGGTGTGATTGCGGGCCATCACACAAGATTACTCATTGACACAGGTGATTCAGTGACTTTAACAAATTTGCCATTAAGTCCCCCATATGGGGCAAAACACACCTTTCTTTTGTGGGACTTGGGGGATTCCAGTCCCATGCTTTTCCCATCCCAACAGTTACTGACATTAGGACATGAGTGGACAGAGGAGATTCCAATTTGGCAGAAGTAGGAATGCAGAATGTACTTTATTGTGTGATGTTATTATTAGAGCAGAAGGTATGATTTTATCTGTGTAACAATGTATTGTGGAGGGGTACTAGAGGGAAGTAACTGTTAGGTTAGATGAGTCTTCCCTGGGTCCATTGGCATCCATTGTATCAGTTCCTTCAGAAAGCTGTGACTGGATACTGGTAGCCACTCTGTTTTGAGGTAATTGGTAATGGATTTCCCTGACATGTGGGCCCAACATACAATGACTGTGGAATACTGAGAGAGTAGACTAATCTTTCTCTTTTGTTGCAGAACCAGCAAAGTCTCCCTAGTGGGTACTCTATTCAGGATGGCTTAATTTGCTATAGTAGTCATACAGAGCCACAGGCCAAACTTCTTTTTGTAGTCCCAAAGCATTTGCAGAGACAAATTACACAGCAAACTCACTCTCTTTTGGGACACATTGGTCACAGTGCCTTAGAATACCACCTTAGACAGAAATATTTTTGGCCAGATTTAGCAATATCAGCTTTGTAGTGTATTCAAGAATGCCTTATCTGTGCGCAGATAAATCCACGCCCTAAAGGACAAAGACCAATTCTCCAGAGGGTACCAGTAGCTGATGGCCCCTTGAAATTTATTCAGATTGATTTTACAGGCGCACTTCCACTATCAAAGGGGGGTCTCAGATATGCCCTAGCCATTGTGGATATCTTTTCAAAATGGGTTGAATCTTACCATTAAGTCTAGATTAGCCAAAATGCTCTCACAATATGGTAATTTTTTTTGGTTACACACACCTACCAGCAGTTCTAATGGCTATTAGAGCTACACCTGCCACTGCTACTAAATGTTCTCCCTATGAGCTCATGACAGGGAGACAGATGGCTCTAGGCCATCCAGGTGAACCTCAATTGTCCACTCCCCTGAGAGAAGCTGTGTCAAGAGACCAATATCTCTCCCAAATTAAGATTACTGCTACATTTTGCTGCCTCTAATATGGCCCCAACTGATTGTAAAGTGTCATCTAAAATTCAAACTTCGTTTGAAAAGGGGGGAATGATCATGATTAAAAACTTTAATAAAAATTCTCCATGGGATGCAAATTGGGAGGGTTCCTATGTCATTCTAGATACATTAGGTACTACAGTGCTTAAGGTAGAGAGATCAAATTCCAGAAAAACCAGAAGGCAGCCTGGTCACAAATGGGTCCATGTGGACCAATGTAAATTGTACAAAGGGACAGAGGTCCCAGATGTAGATATTTCTGTTAAGAATTGATACTTTTTGATCTTTTCCAGATTTGCCAACGAGAAGTCCACAAGGGAAATGGAGATGCATTTGTTTTTGGGGATTTTATGGACAATGTTATTCATGTGTAAAAATCAGGACATTGATGGACCACAAGCTACCTCTTCCACAAGGCAAAGAAGATCGAGTCCTACACAGATGATCAAGGCATGGACAAAGATATGGAGCAGTGACAATTTAGAAGAACCATGCTTGGATGAACTGACTCTAAGTGGGGGTGGGATTGTGGACATTTTTGCAACAAAAAGACATAATAACATTAGTGGATTTTGGAGTGACAATTTGGGTAATAAAAGGAATTGGGAATGTGAATGGACAAACTGGGGAAAATGGACAATAGGTCTGACAGGTGAAGGCATTAGGCTTTCCCTTAGTTTTCAAAATCCTATTATGTCCATGAATCAGCAAGGGTATAGCATTACAAAAGTAATCACGGAGAACATGACTAAAGAAGGAGTAAAATGGGAGGTAGTGGGATCCAACCGGGGTGGATAAGTTAAAGTATCGTTAACAATAGATGAGGGGAGGGAACCTACAACAGTGGCCTCTCCTCTGACCTATTCTACTACCCTTGCTCCACCAAGGGTGGATAACTATGTGGACAATCCCATGTGTGAGGGTAAGAAAATACTTTCCAGTGGCCCATTTCAAATTAGTGCTATGAACCCCACAACAATATTGAGGGATGCTACATTCCAGCTGATTTCATGGAAGATAAGGTTGACAGATTGGCTAGTTTCTAGACACTTTCAAAATTGTTCCACAATTACAGCAACTATGGAAAGGTCCTTAATTAGAGGGGTAATGGGTACCAAAAGAAGTAAGAGGGATATTGTGGATACAGTTTTGGGAGGTGTAGGAACTGGTCTAGGGGTTGTAAATACTATTGATATTTCCAGTCTGACTACAACATTGCAGTCTGAGGGTTTATTAAATTCCAAAGGTTTACACGCACAACAAACCATTAACACACTTGTAGAGGGACTAACAAAAGCAGTAATAGATATACAGGGTCCTGCTATACAGCATATTCAGGAAATATTGGTAGGAGTAATTGGGAGGTCAAGGGAAGTGTCTTGGAATTTTGTATGTCTTTCCATGCAAACTGAGCTATCAACGGATTTTAATATCCTGGCGCAAGCTATGGATAATAACCATACCCCTTTGGGAGGTTGGCAGCAAGCTGAAATTAACAGGTTGGCTGGGTTGCAAGGGAAACATATGCAGAGCCAATTCATTAGTACCGACAAGGGGAACATACCAAAACATCTACCATATGACATCATTGGGAACTCCAGTAACAGAATCGCATGTTTTACATCATGAGTTAGAGTTTCCCAACTTCATAGTAAATGGTACCACCATAGAACAAGTAGATGTGGAAGGTTGTATGAGATTCCCCAACAAAATCTTATGTCTACCAAATCAGGTTAGAACAGTATTTGATTCATGCTGGCATAACCATTCCTACTGCCAAGGATTTGTAGAAAAGGTTAAACCCCAAGATATGATATTCCCCTTGGGACAGGGAAAGGTGTGTTTTGTGTCATTGAAACCAAGGGATGAGGTACACATATGGTTCAAACATTGTATATCTAGGGAACAGATTACTCAGGGAATTTACTGTGTCATAGACTATCCGGTGAGAATAAGTTCACAGCAGTTTAATCTCACAGTGCCACAAGTATTAACCTACAATAAAACCCTGGGGTCTCCTCTGATTGTACCAATTGTATCAGACAGCACACCTTGGCAGAAATGGGTAATGCAACTTAAAGATGATCAGATACTGCTCAAACACCTACAACATTTTGGGGAAAGGGTACACGTAAATTTTCACCATCAACAACAAGAACTCCAGAGAATTGAACATAAATTTTCTAATCTGTCAAGTGCAACCTGGTGGCAGAAATTAGTCAATTTATTTTCAAAACACTCATCATGGGGTTCAGCTTTGGGAAATGTTATGTTACACCCATTCATAGTCGTTTTAATTGTGTCTATATTATGTATTATTGTTCAAATATGCATGTGTTGCTATCTGAAATCCATGATAGCACGTATATATCATCTATATTATGGTATACATATGAAAACAGCTCTCGTAAAATAGCAGAAACTCACACACATAGCGGGATATAGAGATTTTATAGTTGAATCCGATACTCACTCTTATACTCATTTTTCTTAAGCTTCTATTGGAATGAAAAGGTACAGATGTCTTTCATTGCCAACAGGGGAGAATGTTGCAACACGCCTTGCTCAGAAATAGGGAAATAATTACCAGCTTTAAAATAAGGCTGAAAGGCTATCAATATTCTTCTTTTCTCCACTACTTGGATGTACACTCTGAATAGTGGATGGATTTGCAGAATGAACACAAGATGGCGATAGCTTTGATTAGCACAGTGTGGTCTAAGGGCCATAGAAGAACGCATGGGTGGGTGTGTAACTAGAACCGGAAACATCCGGTATTATCATGTGGCTGGAAGAACTCTTTGGGTGTGCAGCTGACCAGTCAGGTGGCTTTGTGTAGACATGTAAACCTAAACTGACCAGTAAGAGCCAAAGAACATGAGTATGGGTGTGGCCTTCTAATACTAAATATAAGGAATAGAACAAGAAGGGGTCGGCCTCTTTCTTCCTTTGACTTTCTGGGTGCTGGTAATGTATACACACATGGACATAATACACTACACCATAGCCAGTACATTATAATGGTAAAACGACTTTCTGCTAAGATATTAAGAGATGTGTTGTTCATAGTATTATCATAGGTCATGCATTGTTAATGTAATGTAATAATTGTATTTCTAATAAATATTGTAACCATTAATCTATAGAGCCTCTTGAATATATTTATTGTATCCGTGGGAAACAATATCTCAGAGTCTGAGATATGAGTAATTATTATCATAATCATAACTAATATTTTTATGGATAATAATAGTGTGATTTAACACACAGAATAACTGTGAATATAATAATCAGATATACCTAATTATTTCATTATTTATTTCACTTACATGCAGAATACATCATGCGTAAGGCTGGACTGGATGAATCCAGAGCCGGAATCAATATTGCTGGAAGAAACATCAACGATCTCAGATACGACAATGATACTACCCTGATGGCTGAAAGTGAGAAAGAACTAAAGGACTTATTGATGAGGGTAAAAGAAGAGCGTGCAAAAGTTGGCCTGCTGCTCAAAATTAAAAAGACGAAGAGCATGGCAAACAGCAATCTCACTTCCTGGCAAATAGATAGGGAAGAAGTGGAGGCAGTGACATATTTTATTTTCCTTGGATCCAAGATCTCTGCAGATGGTAACTGTAGTCATGAAATTAAAAGACGTTTGCTTCTGGGAAGGAAAACTATAATTATTAACAAAGGACATCATAGTTGGAACTATGGTATTCCCAGTAGTAACATACGGATGTGAGAGCTGGACCATAAAGAAGTCTGAGCACCGTAGAATTGTGGTGTTGGAGAAGACTGCTTAGAGTCTCTTGGACTGAAAGATCCAATAAATCAATACTTCAGGAAATCAAGACAAACTGTTCACTAGAAGATATGATTATGAGGCTGAAGCTCAAATATTATGGCCATATCATGAGACGGTAGATTCCCTAGAAAAGACTCTGATGCTGGGAAAGATTGAAGGCACAAGAAGAAGGGGACGACAGAGGAGGAGATGGATAGATGAAGTTACTGAAGCAATGAACATTAACTTGATGGAGCTCAGAGGGGCAGTGACTGAGAGATGCACCTGGCGTGCTGTGGTCCATAGAGTCACGGAGAGTCAGATGAGACTGAACAACCAAACAACAACAATAACAATTTGTGACACATAATGGCAAGGGATTTAATTTCTCATTCAAGAGAAGCAAAGCCTTTATAACATATAGAGAGCACCATCCCTTGGTCCTGTTAATTCAGGAAACACACTTTGAACAACACAAAACTCACAAATTTGGTAAACTTATCATAGGTGGCGATCTTAATTTAGCACTAGACATGGAGCCAGATAAAGGATAAAATGGGGGTGGTTGGGGGCGGCGGGGGATTAAACAGATACAATTCTTTCTCTCCAGACTAAATTTGATAGATTCCTGGAAGGAACTGCATCCGAATGATAGATAGTATTCATTTTACTCTCACACTCATGGCTCATACTCCAGGATTGACTACCTGCTAATAGATTCATCCCTAATAGATCATTTTACATCAGCTGAGATAATCCCATATACTTGATCAGACCACTCTTTGGTTGATTTAACAATAATTTAGGAATGGAGGGTCGCCCTCCATATTGTTGAAGGATTAACAAAATGCATTTTACCAACCCGACCTTTCGTGACCAAATTTCCCAGGAACTGGAATTATTTTTTTCAACTAAAATGAACTAAGAGGTTGGGATGGGATTAGTCTGGGTCACTCACAAGGCATATATAAGAGGCACTTGCATTAAAATAGCAACTATTTATAAAAAAGCAACAAAAGATCAAGGAAACAGAGCTAACTAGAGACCTGAGAAGATTAGAAGTAATGAATCAAGCTAGCCCCAATAACACTACTAGACAACAGATCGACAAAACCGGGAGAGAGCTAGACTTAATTATTTAAGAACACACAGGGGAAGCCCTTATGATGGACTCAACAGATTTTTTTTTGATAAAACCAATAAGCCTGGTTCCCTCCTGGTCAGAAAGTTAAAATCTAAAACAGTACAATTAAAAATTCATCAAATAAAAACTTTATAAGGGCAAATTTAAGCCAGTCCCCTTAAAATCCAGAATACCTTCTTACGATTTTTATGAAGAACTATACACAGCATCGGCACAGGGAGATCAATATAAAATGCAACATTTTCTAAATTCATGTGACCTTCCCACATTGTTAGAGGAAGAATTTGGACTACTTAAAACCAACATTTCCATAGAAGAGGTCAGAAAAACTATTCAAACAATTCAATTAGGTAAATCCCCAGGCTGAGATGTGTTCACTAACTTATATTATAAAAAATGTGTAGACATTCTAGCACCATATCTAGTAACATTATTTAACACAATATTAGAAAGCCAGCAAACACCATCTGAACTAAATTTGGCAGAAATGTTTTTTTTCCCAAAGAGGACCCGACACCTTGGAAACCAAAAACTATAGGCCAATATCTCTATTAAATAGTGATATTAAAATTCTGGCGAAAATTCTGGCCGAAAGGATATCAACCTCTCGGCCAAAATTAATACACAATGGCCAAGTAGGGTTCATATAGACAGACGGGGGACAACTTCAGGAAGGTACTGAATTTAATGCACCATCCAAAAATATCTAAAAAACAGGTTTGTCTCTTGGCATTAGATGTCGAAAAAGCCTTTGATTCTCTGGAATGGCCCTACCTCTATGCTTTCCTCATGAAAATTTGGTTTCAATGGGCAATTTATAAATGTAATAAAATCTTATTATAATTCCCTGAAGGCAGGGGCGTAGGATCAGGGGTGGATGGGGAGGGACAAATCCCCCCAGATTATATGAACAAGGGACACACAAAAATAGCAAAATTAAACTTAATCATGCATTACCGGATGCCATGGAGCACTATGCCTTTCCAATGAAAGCTTTGACCCATAATTTATTTTATTTATATATATATATATATATATATATGTATATATATATATATATATATATATATATATATATATATATATAATTTTACTTGTATTGGGGGGAGGGTGGATGGAGAATTTAAACAAATAAATAAATAAAAAAGTTTTTGAGGGGCACTGCACCCCCCTCCCCCCCACCCCCCCCCCCCCCGAGAGCAGGGCGCAGGGGCGTTGCACAGGGTGCACAAGCAGCAGACCCGCCCCTGCTACTTGTCCTTGGACCACAGTCTTTTTGTCTCTTTAATCTTCATCCTGCCCAGATTTTTTGGGGCTCCTACGCCCATGCCGGAAGGGTGTAGAAGCGATTAAAGCCATCCATAAATATACAAAGGAGAACCAGACATGGGTGCCCATTGTCACCCCTGCTCTTTGCTATCACTATGGAACCCCTGGTGCAAGCAATTAGGGCAAATAAAGAGATTAAACAACAATTCAAAATCTGACTATTCTCTGATGATTTACTCTGCACCCTCTCGGATCAGTCCCGCTCCATACCAACACTAATGCAAACTATAGATGAGTTTAGCCACTTTTCTGGGGGTTAAAATAAACCTAGAAAAAACTGAGACATTAGCAATCAATATCACAACTGAAGAGAAAAAATGCCTTAGTGAAAAACATAATATTAATTGGTCTATCAATTACCTAGGAAAAAATGTAACCCCCAAAATACAAGGTTTACAACCTGCTTTATAAATCTTTGGTAACGGACCTATTTAGGTGGACAAAATGTTGCTTATCATGGTTAGGGAGAATCAATACAGTCAAAATGAAAACTCTACGCCCCCCCCCCCCCCCCCCCCAGTTCCTACACCCATGCTATGTACAACTTGCTGTGAGGGGTAGGTAAGAGGTGATCTCCAGCTGTATGTTGGGAAAAATATGTGGTACAACAATGGGGGGGGGGGTGTCCTGGGGGGAAGGAGGGAGCACAAGAGAAGACACATGGGGATGATGACTTGCCTAAGGAGTCTGGATCAGTCGATGACCAACTGTTTTTATTTAAAAAACTAAATGCTTAAAGGAAGAGGTAAATAATGGAAAAGGTGGATAGTAGAAATAAACAATGATATAAATTAAAATTGAACAATTTGTATTAGAAACCAGATCAATATGATGTTAAATATGCTTTATTTATTGTTTTAGTTACCAAATTACTGCATTACTATGTAAACATTGCAATCTATACAACATAAAAACTGTCATCTATACTCAATAAAATAGATTGTTAAAAAAATAAATTACATCTTTGCAGTTACTATTGTTGCTAATTAACTAATGAAGATTAAAAGTTACAATTATTACCACTAAATCGAGTCATTATCACAGAGCACATTTTGTATATCCTAATATGTCCTGACCACAACCTGAACACTAAACATTACAAACAATTTTTACCAGGCCTGAATACTGACAGACAATTCTTTTGGGGATCTGGGGTATAGGATCAGAGCCTGAGGCCTAACATTACACATAAATAAAAGAAAAACTGTCACAGTCCTTAAAACATCTCTGCATATATTTATCTAACTTTTGATTGTTTTGCCTCTGTTTGATTCCTGCCCATTGCTAAGATCCCTTTGTTCCATGTTTTTGACTTTGGACCCTACATTGACACCAATACTCAACTGTCAGCACATTGGCCAGTATTTCAGACTCTGTATATACCTGAACAAAAGTTACTTTGGTTTTGGTTTGTTCCTCCAAATTATTTGTTTAACCCCGAGAATCTACTGTAAGTTTTGGTACAAACATCATCAAATAGATCTACTTACTGTATTTAGTCATTTCTTCTTTTATTAGAATCAACAGATATTAATCTTTCACATGTTTTACACTAAGAAAATGTTTAACGTTATTCTATGATTTACCTCAAAAATCGAGACAAACGCTAGCAAATTAATTACAATGGCCATAACATAATAAACTAATCCCTCAGCTTCTTTCCCCACCGTTTTACTACAATAAGAAATATAAGTTACTTACCATTCTAACTTTGAAAAAAAAAATCTCCATATTGTCATACATTAATGAGGTTCTAAGATGACCCTAAATAACCCTAAAGCTACTACACCACTGAACATCTCCAAATCCCTACTTAACCCACACTTGGCAACTACCATTGTATGTCTTAAGATCATTAATTTAGTAAGTAAAGGGGAATAAGACAGACTCTAAATAGGTCTGTTTCTATTTTTAGGCTAAATAGACAGCCAACCTCTTGCCAAGTCGGCGCTGAAGTTTAGTAAACACCGTAAAATTAGCATCAATGGATTGCTAAAGAGATTTGTATTATGTTTATTGTAATACAGTGAACAGCACAAATTCACAATCCAACATGTCAGAGTCTTAATAGCATCACAACAGGTGCATAGACTACCTGCACTGTACATATAAAGACAAACTGGCCACACCCTCGATTTATAGGATATAGTGATATAATTATACATTTTCACAAAAAAAAATCATATACAGAAACATGTACAGTAAACTCCCCATTATCTGGCATCCTCGGGGACTCCCTATTGCTGTATAATTGTAGTTGCCGGTTAATCGAGAGTCCCTGAATTTAGGGGTCTAAACGACCCTTAAAGGCATTAGCAACTAAACTGGGCCATTTAGGCCCAGAAAAAAACAATTAGAAAAAAAGTTAGTTTTTTTTTTTCGTCTTGAACTGTCGAATAATGCCGGATAGTGCTGGTTATGCCGGTTTAGAGGGAGATTTTTTTTTAAATGGGGAATTGATGCCGGTGCCAGTTGCTTGAGAGTCCCGGTTAGTTGGGTGCCGGATAACTGGGATTCTACTGTATATGTAAAGGAACCTTGGTCACAAATCCATATCCATTGTTGTAATAACCGATACATCAAAATCAGTCAAATACAAATAGGACAAAATATAATGGCTATGTAACAGAATGGGGAATTCATACATTTAATACACTTTGAAGATGAAACAAGGTCAGATTTAAAACATACAAACACTGGTTTTGACAAAGGAAACATCTACTGTAGTCTGGCCATTCACCCATCTAGCATTTAGGGTTATTTTATCCTCAGTATAGCTTTCTGCATTCTCTACGTATTCTTGATTTGTTGTTGTTCAGTCCATCAGTTGTGTCCAACTCTTGGTGACCATTTGAACGCAGCTCCCAGGCACATTTGTCTGTGTTATGGTTTTCTTGGCAAAGATACTGGAGCGGGTTGCCAGTTTCTTCTCCAGTGGACTGCAATTTGTCTGACCTCTCTGCTATGACCTGCTTATATGGGGGGACCCTACATGGTGTAGCTCACAGCTGCATCGGAGTGCACAAACTACTTCACCACAACAAGGTAGTGATCCAGAAGGGAAATATTTTCCCTTATAGAAGGCCAAGTGAACGTTACATTCTTCACCAAAGCATTATGTCCACATTCTCATTACACTGGCATGTGAAATATATCCGTCACCTCCCATCTAATTTAAGATGAAATTTAGGTGTATTTCCTTCAAATGAATGTAGCCTTATAATTCCCTACAGAGCCAACCCAACCATACTCATGAACTATGTAGTCACTTTGAGTGTCAGTCTTTACTGGGCACCACATAAAACAGAAGAGATTTTTTTTATTTTTTTTTAGGAAATATATTGTAGCCAGCATATTTGTGCATCATTAAAATGCTGGGTAAACAATTGGTTTTAAACTTTTAGTAGATTTCATGTTTAATCATCCCCTTCTGTCCAGAAATAAAAGTCTGGTGTAGACAAAGATAGACACCCACCAATGTGTATGATGCCAGTCTATTAGTCAGAACACGTGAACATGTGTGTGTAAGACATACAGAAAGTGATGTTGACTGGCAATTGTTGAAAATGTTTACGATAGCTCTGAATTTAGCTTTGAATGACCACAGGTGATGATTTTGGGGTGGGGGGGGTTATAAAAATGATTTTTGCACCCCCATATACCTTCTCACTTGGAGCCCCTCCCAAGACCCCTTCTTAAGACCCTTTCCCATAATGGCATCTGTCCCACAGACCCTTTCCCATAGCTGCTCCGGCCCAAGACCCATTTCCATAGCTGCTCCCATTACCTCCTGTCTGCATGAAGCACACATATATACATATACTATCTCTACATATCAGCCAGTCCCTCTGTGCAGCCATCTTCACATAGCACCCAGTCTCTATCAACATCCACCTCCACAGAGCACCCACCCCTCTCAGGATCCATCATCATGCAGCACCCAGTCCCTCTCAGCACCCAGCTCACAGAACCCATTCCCCCTGTACGTTGCTGTCATCCAGCCCCTTTGTGCTGAACTGCTCCACACTGCCACCTCTTGGAGATTCATAACAAATGCTCTACAGAAAATAAAATGCAAAAAAATAAATGACTTAGCTCTCACAATCTGGGGTTGCTGTCTGTGCTGCAAAGCAGCCTGGGGTGTGTAGTCTGGCACATGGTAGAAAGTGCTATGTATTTTCATATAAGAGTCTCTCTGTGCAGTACATTCACACTAGATTACCCCTGCATGTTGTCTGTTCCCTGCATCAACTACTGCTGCTACTGCTGTGCCTGTGTTCTTGTGGAAACTTCAGCTGTGACCCACCAACCATGTGACTGGCATAATTTCCTTTAAAGGGCACAAACTGTACCCAGATGCTGTGCAGCAGGGTACACATTATGTAAGCTTCCTAGGGGTGTGCAAATCCAGATAGCATTATCCAACATATAAATATGTAAGTACATTCAACTTTTCAATATAATACATATTTCTCTACTAATCAGTGGCTGCTTTTTAGGAAACACTTGAAACCCAGGAAACTTCTATATACATTTAAGATATGTTTTGATTAAACTTATTGTTCATAGACACCTTCTGGATCGCTACCTTATCGTGGTGAAGGAACTTGAGTACTTCAATTAAGTTGTGAGCTATACCATGTAGGGTCACCCAAGATGGGCAGGTCATAGCAGAGAGGTCAGACAAATCATGGTCCACTGGAGAATGAACTGGCAACCCACTCCAGTTTTTTTTTTTTTGCGAAGAAAACCTTATGGATAAGCACCA
This sequence comes from Discoglossus pictus, assembly GCA_027410445.1. Taxonomy (NCBI): domain Eukaryota; kingdom Metazoa; phylum Chordata; class Amphibia; order Anura; family Alytidae; genus Discoglossus; species Discoglossus pictus. The sequence goes on from CM050164.1 coordinate 31,418,546, forward strand.
TAAGCTTGAGGGAGCTCAGAGGGGCAATGAATGACAGAGTTGCCTGGTGTGCTGCTGTCCATAGGGTCACGAAGAATCGGACACAACTGAACGACTAAACAACAACAACATTGGTTATAGAATATCATTAAAATATCAACATTACAAAGACTCTTCTAATTATTCCCCCACCCCTCCAATTAGGCTAACGTTTCTATTCTGAATAATCCACCATTACAAGATGTCAAGAAAACATCTGCAAAATAAACACTTTTTTTGAAAATTCTGAAGATATAACTCTTATTAGGTATACATTAAAATACATACTTAGAAGTTGTAAAATTGGAGTCCCAATCCACTATAATAGTTATCAGTCGTGAGTAACATCTGCGAGATGCCTTATGCACAGGCGTTACTCACAGACTGATTGCATTGAACCGCGGGGAATGACGCAACTGCACATGGGTGCAATTGTGTTGTATGTGCGCATGCGCGGTGGAGCCGCTCAACTGGGAAGGGGGAGGGGAGGGAGGGGGGGAGGGAGAGAGAGGGAGGGAGAGGGAGAGAGAGAGGAGGCAAAGAGAGAGGGAGTGAGGGAGGGAGTAAAGGAGGAGGAGAGAGAGAGGGAGGGAGGCAGAAAGAAAGGGAGGGAAAGAAGAGGCAGAGAGAGAAGTAGAGAGTCAGGGAGAGGGAGAGAGGGAGAGAGAGCCCACACACACAAAGAGAGGGCAAAGTCAGAGAGGGCACACAGAGAGATAGAGAGCTTAAAGAGAGAGAGACAGTGCAGAGACAGACATAGGGTTCACAGAGAGAGAAACAATGCAGAGAGAGACAGGGGGCTCACAGAGAGAGAGAAACAATGCAGAGAGAGAGGGGGGCTCACAGAGAGAGAGAGAGACAATGCAGAGAGAGAGGGAGGGCTCACAGAGAGCGAGAAACAATGCAGAGAGAGAGAGGGGGCTCACAGAGAGAGAGGCAATGCAGAGAGAGAGAGAGAGAGAGACAGCAGAGAGAGAGACAGAACAGACATTTGAACATATCATTTATGACGGGCAAGTTACTAGTACCATTATAAAAACATGAAACCAGCGAGCATGGATATTGTTTTGATAACTTGACAATTCCCTTGATAGTTTCTTGTTTCTTTAAATAAATATTTATTGTGCTATCTGAATTATTGCCCCCTTAATATCTTACGATCGGAGTACTAGTAAATCTCTCAATCATTAAATAACAGGTTTATATCATTTTCTTTCCTTTTTCTTGTAGCTGAGATAGAATTTCCTAATGCAATCATTTTCTATATAAATATATATGCCTCAATGTGCTTTATTTTATCCAAAACAAAATGTTAAATTCATTGTAGAAAATGACCTAATTAATAAGACAGGTATAATGATACGGGAGAATTATTTTAATGTTCAAGTGGGTATTATTTGCTAGTTTTAGAGAGATATAATGGACTGTGCATAGTTGAAGAGGGGCACACTCTCCCATGCCAGTTTGGGGGCCCACATGGGAAATTTCTGAGGGCCACGTGTGGCCAACTGGTTTTTTATTGCCCACCACTGACCCATGGGCTTGTAAGGAAAAAATAGTTACTATACAATATTGCTTTGCTTTGTATGCTTTAAAGATCAGCAGTAATGCAGAGGATATTTGGGAAGAGGTTGGCAAAGATAATACAACAGGCAAACAACTAGCAGATCAACATACTGCACAGACTCACACAGACCATCTGGATCCTAACTAAATCTGTCCTTTCATAGTCTATGACTTGCAACACAACTAAGTAACTGCACAATATTTTATTAAAATAATTATCAGTTTAAAAGTTTGGTTATTAGATTAAATGCTAAAGTTATATTGGCCAACAATACAAAGCATTACATCACAAACTGTGATACCTGCAAAAGGCATTCAAGGGTCACTGTAATTGTCATATATTATAGAGTTTAATTTGGTAATAAAGCAGTAATATCAAAATTTGAAAAAAAAAACAGTATAGCATCTAAAACTTATTCTTGATTTTCAGTGTTTCAGGCACCAACAAAAACGCTTTTATACAACTGTTCCTCACCAACCTCCTGGACACCCCAGAATATCTGCTAATGTCTGACTCTGCGGTAACCCAGGTCAGCTCTTCTACACCTCAAGTTTTGTAATAATAAGCCCCATTCAATTGCAAGCCAGTAATTACCTCCAAACTTAACTTTTGGCTGCGGGTCAATTTTTTTATAAACATTTAGATGTATTCAATTGTCACTGACCCGTAATTACAGGCTCACAGCCTCCACACGCAAAACATGAACTTATAAGTAGCATTTCGGGGGCATGCGATCTGGCAATAATAATAATTAAGCAAGCCTGTAAGTTACTTTTTAGATGGAGCCAATAGTAAATGAGACCGTCATAGTAAACAAAATACTTTTTTTTATTGCAGATGACTCATGTAATTGAGTTTTGGCCAATTGAATGAGGGTGGCTGGCGATAAAGTGCGGTTATAAATACCTACTGTTGACCTCAGTAATTTGTTATACTTTCTTAGTGCCAAGCATCCAGTCTCCCTTCCCTCAGTGTGGGCATGTAAGGCGGGTAGCTGGTAGGAATGTTCATATCCCATGTTCCCCAGGACTAGTTTCCCCAGTCCCGGGTTTCTCCATACACTGCATCAAAGTGGACTCTGATTGGTCGCCCATAGCAGGAGAGGGAAGTTTGCTTATGGCCGAACCTTGTACAATATTCACTTTATAATTTCCGTTAGACTGTTCCCTATTGTTTTCAGCCCTATAAATGTGCCTGTAATGTCCCAATAAAGTAATTCCTTCTTGATTGAATTAACAGGTATAATATATGCTATTCCTGATGAAAGTACTACCTGTTCTGGTGGTACCAGCTGGAGTGTTGAGACAAACCAACCCACAAAAGGTGAGAGTACCTCCTAAGACAGTCTAAAGCACAACATTTCATTTACATTTTAAAAGGTATGTGGTATAATTAAAAACTGTAGATTATAACAAATTCTTTATCAACTAAATGCTATTTAAAAACTTGCATTTTGCTACAGTTAACTCACACTGATGTTTGCCATTTTCAATCTCTGTGGTGGATCAGAAAGGGTGACTGGCAGCTCAAAATATCATACTTCAATGTTAGTTTACTGTAGGAACGTCTGATAGATGTGGACAGAATACAATCTGCTAAAGACTGAAACAGTTCAAATGTAATGATCTTGAGATGTCCTGCAGGTGGGAATGGGAGGAGGTAATAGTAGAGGTTCAAATCTTGGGTAGAGCGGAGATAGGAGTTTGGATACAAGAGATGTAGAGAGGTGCGGTGTTATTGAGGACTTTGTATGTGAGGCTAGGGAGTTGTAAAATTATTCTTGAGGAAATAGGGTGCCAGTGTAAGGACTGGCAGAGGGGGGAGCAGATTATGTGCATTAGGCAGAAGCATTCAGGATGGGATGGTGTGAGGATAGGCAGTTTAATGGAAGGCCAGTTAGGATAGAGTTGGCATTTTCAATGTGTGAAACTTTAATTAGTGACTTATTTATTGTAAACATACATCTGGGGTTTGCTGTTTCTCCTGTTCAGGGTAGAATTGCCTGGTATTTTGGGGCTGGATCACTATTTTGAGTGAGACCAGACTGATATACTACAGGACATTTCTCCCTGAGAGGGGCACAAGTGGATAAAAGAGACTGCTCTCAGAATAGGTAACCAGACCCATAGAACAAACCTACTTAGGTATTGTTCGTTCTTAGGTGAGCACCTCTACTCTTTTTTATTTAGTAGAGAGGAAGTGATGAATATTGGAGATGGCAATGGCAGGATTTGGTTAGTGATTAAACGTGGAGGATGAAGAAGTCTGATTCAAGTGTGAGACCAAGTCTTCTGACTTGAGACATGGGGGTAATTTTTGCCATGACTACAGTAAGACATATTTCAGGTAAAGAGGTGGAAGGGGGAGGGGGCATTAGTAATAGCTCAGTTTTGGAAATGTTGATTTTTAGATTTTGAGAAGCCATCCAGGAGGATATGTGTGAACGACATGTTTTACTATGGGCTAGTATAATTAAGGATAGGTCTGAAGTGAAGAGATAGATTTGGGGATCATCAGAATAAAGATGGTAATGAAACCCATAGAAGCTGATGACTTTGTACCGAGAGGAGGTGTAGAGAGAGAAAAGCAATGTACATAACACTGAGCCTTGGGTAACCCCAACATGAAGGGGTAGTAGAAAGGAGAAGATGCCATGGTAGGAGACAGGTGAAGGAATGTTTAGAGAGAGAAGACTCAAACCACTGAGGCTTAGAGAATGGAGGGTGTAGAGGCAGCAGAGAGATCAAGGAGCATAAGTAACGAGAAGTGTCTCCTGGACTTAGCAGTCTCAGTTAAATGTTGTGGATGGAAGACAGATTGTGGGTCACGTAAGGCACAGTTTCTTAAGAAGTGAATAAGGCAAATGTAGACCAGCCGTTCCAGTAGTTTAAAGGCTCGGGGGAGTATAGAGGGGAGGCAATATGAGAAAGGGATGAAGGATTGAGAGAGGGCTTCTTTGGAATGAGGGCCTCTTGAAGGAGGATGGAGATGTGCCAGTGCATAGAGAGAAAGAGATTGAAAAGATAAGTGAGCACCAGGTCAAGGCTGGTAGAAATGGAGGGGACAAGATGTGAGGGAAAGGTATTAAGGGAGCAGGTCATGAGATCAGATGAAGACAGGTCTCTGGATAACTCATCCTCTATAACCAGTGTGAAGAGGCAGAATGTTTCTTTGGAAAGAGTAAGAGGTGGGTGGATATACATAAATTATATTTATGTACATGTGTATTTTCATTTCTGCAATAATTGGGACCTCTGCGTTGTCCCTATAAGTAAGTTACCTGATACACACAGGTGAGGTAGCTTCAGCATCTATCACATATAATAGTTGTCAAACTGTGAGACGTCATCACGCTTTGCCAGGTGCATACGAGTTAGGCGATGAGTGCCACATGCGCTTATCGCTTGTGAGCCTCGTGAAGCGAAGCGAGCCGTTAACACGTATCACATAGGCGAGGCAAGCCGTTAAGGCACTACAACGCACTACAACTATCACCACAAACACGATATGGCAATGAAACACGCGGGACTTAGCCACAAAACACTTCCTAAACGCAAGATCGCCTTGACAAACGCGGGACTTAGAAAAAAAAATTACGAGATTAACGCACTGTGAATACGAAAAAACTATAAAAACACACTAAATACACCAAGAAACATTTACAAAAACTTTACAGACAGCATGGGGCAACACGAGGTTACACGACCCCGGACTGCGCAAAACACTGCCAAACGAGTAGCACTTTACACATCTAACTACAAACTACCAAATACACTATTACAAAAGCCGGAAAATGCTCACGAGACGTGTACCACATTAATAACATTACGAATATACAATACCGCTTTACACAATAAACCAACAGCTTTACCTCGCGCACGCAGTCAATTTATACTGCACACTTGGAACATTCATTACACTTTAGAAGCAGGGCACCAACACTCACACTGTATATTCTATGCTGTCGGATTGTTAGCTCTTCAGCCTATTGATGGCTGCATATATTAATTATAAATACTTAAACTATATTAATTTATTCAAAAAATAATTAATTATTATTTAACTACATATACATAAAAATATATATCTCTCTTTATCATGACTCATGAAGGTGCTCAGGGGACCAAAAGTACACGACAGGAGAGGCTTGCAATGAGCGCTGAAGGTACTCAGAGTACAAAACGTTTTACATTGTGTGTCAAACAGCATTCCTATGGCTTAAAATGTTATTGCCCCATCAATTTTGACGGGCAAGTCGCTAGTAATTTAGATTGTTAAATACATGAAGTGTGGGTTACAAGGCAATCCTGAAATGTTGGCTGTAATAACTTTTTCCTCTAGATGAAAAAACATTTCTGCCTGAGTGTCTGTCGAATGCAGGCGCACAAGCTGTTGATTGTTGGCAAAGATAGTCACTGTTTCCTGTCTCCAAGATGTACAGATGTCCTGTAAGAAGGTCTAAAATATGAAGAACATTGTATGCATGGTGTCAATCTTCTGAAGCAGTGGTAGTAAAGAAATATCCTCTCATCCATCCAAGGTGTCCAAATCTCTTCATCCTAGCACTGACTGCCCTCATCCTTACCAGCTCCAAAAATGACACAGAAAAGCTGTTTTAAAGGATTACTTTACAATGAAAAAAATAAATATGTTTGAAAATGATTAGTCTGACTAAGAGCATAGTTAGGCAGGAAAAAAGCAATTAAGCTTATTTGTAATTTAAAAAAACAGGATGTTTCTGCCGTACACTGGCCACATCCATGACATGTTAGTGGGAATTAAGTATATGTGAAAGGTGCATTTACATTTTTGGATAGCAATGATTGCATTTCCTGATGCAAGCAGCCTCCATCTGGACCTCTGTCAGGGAAGGGGTGTGATGTACAAATTTTAATTTTCTATACAGACATCTTTCTGTATTTATTACATTGTATTTTGAGCTCCCATCTCCTCTTGGATGACCCACTGCTACCTTAAAAGAAAAGTTACCCAGTGGAGGTTACAAGTATGGTAGGATTTAAAACTCTAGCTAATAACTAGTTTGCCATTTTTAAGTATAATTCTTGCATTACCTGATACAAGCTGTGAGGGGATTGCCAATTTCCGTCAAATCCAATTATCTAACAAAACTCCCTGTTCCCCCCTCTACCAGCCCTCCACCCACCAATTCATAAAAAAATATCACTTCTTAAGAAGTGGTGTAACAAAGACAAAATGGACTCCTCATAAACAGGGTTATTGAATATTTGGATGTTCACAAACAAAGTTTTTATGTCTGTCATTAACTGGACTATTGAACTGAACCTATTTCCTAAAATACTTAAATAACCCCATCTGAGGAGGCCCTAACCCTCGTTTCCTGCTAGTCGTATTCCTGTGGGCTCATGGAGGTCTAAAAATCTGTTCAGCTTAATGTTTGGCTACTGCCATAGTGGGAAGTGATTATGGTCATACCCAGTTAGTGTTCGCCAGCCCAGTCGGATCATAAGGAGGAGCAGTGGAATTGTAAACATTTGTTTGCTCTGGGCCCTCCACCAGTACCAATTCAGTTAGTGTCCCTCCCCAAGACCCCTTCCCATAATATAACTTCTCCCCAATGCCTTTTCCCATAGCTATTCCCATTCCCTTACCTCCTGCTTGCATGAAGCTCCTCTGATTGTAGCACAGCTACAGAACTTGAGCACCAATTTCCAAAGACATCCTCTATAGGGGGGCTGGTGCAAAGAGGTGGCACTGGGGGGTCCTACACTACAGAAAAATATATACTTCACAGAGGGGCTATGCGGGTATGGGCTGAGGTGATGGGCCTAAGGGCCCCTACATTACAGAAAAAAAATGAAATGCAAAAAAAAAAAAAATTACATAGCATTGGGCCCCCCAGAGGAGGGCCCTGGTGCACTGCAATAGTCTCTGTCCAACAAATACATGAGCTTTACTTCTAAATGCATTATAGTCGTCCTTTAATCTGCAAATAATGTGTGTCTTTTTTTAGTTAAACAGGTTCAATAATAGAACAATACTTTTTTTAAAACTTTTTCATAGACCTTTAACTGTAAGGTGTTACCTTACATTTCTAAACATATGGATAGCCATTGCTATGGCAATAGAGAAAATGTGATTAGTAGAATGCCAAGTAATCTTGTTTCTCGCACGCACCTTCCGCACTGCAGTTGTTTTTCTGCTACAAGTTTGCAGAGCTAATACAGTATAGCAGTAGTTTGTAAATAGAGGGACTTCTTTAGAAATAATAGCATTTAGATTGGTAGACCAGACCTGTAGCAAATCTGGTTTGCCAAACCACTTTCAGGTAAGTGGCATAATAGTAATACTCTGACCTTATAGTCAACTACTGCGCTGAATCAGGGCCAGCCCAAACATACAAGTTACGTGCCTAGGGCACCAGTCTAAAGGGGCACCGAGATGTTTGTTGTTTTACAGTAGACTCTTTTTTGTCTTTTATTGGAAAGCATTAAATATAGACCTTGTGAAATAGTTTATCATTGGTGTCTGATTGCATTTTCCTTTACTGTTAATGTTGATTAAAGGGATGGTTATGAGTTCCCCGTTGGTCCAGTGGTTACCATACAGTGATTTCAAGAGGTCACACCACCATGAAGCCAAGCAGGGTTGGGCCTGGTCGGTACTTGAATGGGAGACCACCTTGGAATACCAGTAGCTGTATTCTGTGGCCCACTGGAGAAGGAACTGGTAACCCACACCAGTAACTCTGACATGAAAACCAAGTGGATCAGCATGACCGTGGACATAAAAATGTGCATGGAGTGTTACGGTCCATGAGGTCACAAAGAGTTGGGAACAACTACATGACACAAAGAAAATTCTATAATGTTGTTTTTGCATGAAAACTGAAATTATTTTTTTTTCCAGTTGAGTAATGTTTTTGCAGACCAGCAGGAAACGTTCATTTTTCCAGTATCAATACGGCTTATACAACATTATTGTGACCAAGAGAAATCTGTCCCATTGTACACAGGTTTCCGAACTGACAAAAAAAAAACAATAATATTTTATAACTTTTTTAAACTGAGAGAGTGAAGATGTACTATAGTATAATAACCATGCTTGTATCATATCATTCTACATAAACAATATTTGACTATCACGGTTTGCTAATATGTTAATTTTGTTGAATCAGTTACTTTTTCAGAAAATGAACACAAAGCAATATAAATATTCTTCATTTAATTTTATTTTTAATATAATTAAGTAAAGTTCATTCTAGATTTCTCAGTTGTTTCTCTATTCTAATGTTGTTGTTTTGTCGTTCAGTTGCGTCCAACTTTCAGTGACCCTATGGACGGCAGCACTCCAGGTACATCTCTCAGTCAAGTTCAAGTTCATGTTCATTGCTTCAGTGACCTTATCTATCCATCTTCTCCTCTGTTGTCTGCTTCTTCTTGTGCCTTCAATCTTCTGCCTTTTAATGATATGGGCAAAATATTTGAGCTTCAGCATCATGACCAAACCTTCTAGTGAACAGTCTGTCTTTATTTCCTGAAGTACTGATTTATTGGATCTTCTTGCAGTTCAAGTAGTTTTCGACAACACCACAATTCAAAGGCATCAATTCTATCATGCTCAGACTTCGTTATGGTCTAGCTCTCACATCCGTATGTTACTACTGGGAATACCATAGTTGTATCTATTTGGATCTTTGTTGATAGTTTAACATCTTTACTTTTCACTAGCTTGTCCAAGCTTGCCATAGCTTTCCTCCCCAGAAGCAAACTTTTTTTTTTATTTAATGGCTTCAGTCACCATCTGAAGAGATCTTGGATCCCAGGAAAATAAATTCTGTCACTGCCTCCACTTCTTCTCCATCTATTTGCCAGGAGGTGAGATTGCCGTTTGCCATGATCTTCATATTTTTAACATAGAGCAGCAGGCCAACTTTTGCACTCTCTTCTTTTACCCTCATTAATAGGCCCTTTAGTTCCTCCTTACTTTCAGCCATCAGAGAAGTATCATCTGCATATCTGAGGTTGTTGATATTTCTCCCAGCAATATTGATTCTGGCTTTTGATTCATCCAATCCAGCCTTACGCATTATGTACTCTGTGTCTAAATTGAATAAATAAGGTGACAATATACAAACTTGTCGCACACCTTGATCCATTCTTTTGTCCCTAGTTCGGTTCTGCCCGTGGTTTCTTGGTCCACATACAGATTATTCAGGAGGAGGATGAGATGATCTGGTACTCTCATCCCTTTATGGACATGCCACATTTTGTTGTGATCCACACAGTCAAAGGCTTTATAATAGTCTATGAAGCAGAAGTTGTGGTGTATCACCAAATTAATATTACACAAGGTTCGTCTACATTAAAAGGTATTTATTAAAAGGCAGATAACACAATACTATAAATGTATTACAAACACAACAGCCCAGACCCACGGAGCAACACCCCCTTTTAAATCTATCTACCTATATATATAGTAATTCCCTTCCCCAAACGCTTGATCTTACCCACGGTCAGACCATTGAGATCACCTCCATCACCATCAAGGAAGAAAAACAGGCCCAAGCACAAGTTTCCTGCCTGGATATATCCTTAGTTGAGATGATGTAATTTACATCACATCCTGTCCATGCATGACTTCCTTTAGCAATTGTGGGAGGGAAGTAAAGATTCTCAGCCCTCCTACAAAGGCCTGTTTGAGGAAGTCCTGAATTACCATTCAAGGAAGACAAGTTACCACATTCCCTCACTTTTTCTTCTTCTATGTTGCTCAGTTTTCTAGTTATCCCTCTAGTACAGGAGAACCTAGTGGGAGCAAAAACCTGATATACAGGAGAAATTCAACCCACCGTCCCTCCGGAATAGTTCCCTCAGCGACATAAGTTCTCCTGTACTTTCCTATGGCTGTCAATCCACATATTACACAAAAACAGAAGAATGTATGAGAGAGAGAAAGAAGAGAAAAAAAAGACAAAAAATAAAAAATAAAAACATTTAAATTTCATTATTATATATCCTCCTTGCAAGTTTCTTCCTCATTTGTTTCATTGCCACACAAAAGTATATTATTATAATTGTCGTTAATACTTGAATGAACATGAGTACCAGCGACAGTGTTCGTAGGACTGGATGTGTCTCTGCATTGGTAAGAATTCCCCACCAGGGATGCTCAACGTTTTTTGTAGTAATTTCTATTTCCTTTTTCTGTTGTTCCAGCAGTAAGCTGATGGGGTGTAGTTGTTGTTTGGTACGTTTTACTAACTCATGAAGTTCCAGGGTAAGCTTTGGAATTGGGGGAAAAAGCTTCATTGTCAAATTTGTCCAATCTGCATTTGCAGTAAAATTGATAATTTCAGTGGTAAGGTTTCTTGATGGAAATAGTGTATGAGTTCCTACATGTATAGTAGTGGTTACCATGATACAAGACCCTTCTTCCACCAAACATATTTCATCAACTGTCCTATATTCAGAGTGTCCGATAAAGCATGCAATGTCCCCTATGCGGATCACCTCTTGCACCAGGTTTTCTTTTATCAACTGCACCCAGCCATCCTCCTCAGCTCCTTTCTCCCAAACACAACTGCACAGCCATCGGTGTTGAGATTTCCTGCAACAGCTTTCATCCATCTCCAATCCTGTAATAGTGGCCAGTCTTTTTGATGGGAAGTGTTGCCTGTAGATTCCATCACTTAACGTGCCAATGCTATGTATGAAGTTCAGTTGCTCTGCCTGCCCCTCCCAGCGGGGAATTGCCAGGATTAGTCCTATTGTCCCAGATTGTAGTCCATGTGGCATCCATTGATCTGGGCCTTCAATATAGCTGTATTTAAGATTGTCCTCAGTGATGTCCACTCCTTTTCTTTTCAATGACGTGATAATCCTTGTTGCATTGATTTGTCTTGCCCACTTGTTTTCCTGGATGTCTTTAATAGTTTCCTTTAAATCTGCCAACAGTTTTCCTCCAATCATAGAACAGAAAATGGCAGTTCCAACTATTTCATTCTTAATGCTGTTAGCAATGGAAGCAATATTTTCCTCAACTAGATGCAGGTTGTTGGCAATGGTGTGTATGTCATCAACATTGTCTGTCAGTCTACTCACTATAAGGGAGTCAGCTACTCCACCTGTTTTCATAGCATGTCCCATGCCATCAGTAAGGGAGTTTATCCTGCTGTTCAGTCCAATGATGTCTGCTGAATTCCATACTCCCAATCCAGTTCCGACTCCTCCTAAAAGGGCTGCAAGTGTGTCCCGTTTTTCTCGACTCCCTGCTCCGGTCCACTCAATGATGGTCTCTTGTATACTTTGCTTAAACCACTGCCGCTGTGATTCCGGGCACTTTGGAGGAATAGAAAAATCATTAAAATTTAGAATTATTGGGTAGTAAGTCCACCCAACCCCTTGCACAACTGTTTCATGTGTTGGTACCACCACCAATCCGCCTATTGGCCATGGTACCTTCTTCTGATCTTTACAACGTTGCAGCTCCTTTACAGAGACAAATACTTCATCTATTGTTAGAACACACCCCTTTCCAGTATCAAAATTGCAGAATTCCTCTAGGTCAGGCTGGGCAGCTATAACTGCAGCGTCCCATTCTCCACCTTCTTCTAATGTTAAGTTACTCACTACTACTGTAATATTTGTAACCCTCCCTTGTACCTTTGTTGTTATTTTAGTCCTTCCTTTAAAGTTTCCTGTATTCATTATCTGTCCATATCTTATAACCCATTCCCAGTTATGTCCTCTATACTTTTTATTGGAGCTCTAAGAGCTAATCCCCTGGTACTATTATGTGGCAAAATAATGTTTACTTGTAACCCTCCACCCTCTTTTACTTCCAATTCCCTGGGCCAAATAAATCTATCTGCTTGAACATAATGTAACTCCAATCTTTTCAAACTCTTTCCCTTATTTGCGGTATCTTCTGGCCTTATTGCCTGTCTCCCCATTCCTACTGTGATACAGCTTATACTTATCCATCCTGTAACAAAGATCCACCACAATCTTCTGTTGACACGCATCTTCATTCTTATACAGCCTTGCTCTGTGGGAACACTAGATTCCATCATTAGAAACATATACATAAAAAATAAAAACAGCATTAGAGACATATACATACACAAACAGAAGAAAAAAAAAAAAACTAAATAAAAACTAAATAATAAAAAAAACAATGTGTATGTATTTATTCAATTTGTACTTAACCTCTATTCCATATTTTGTCCTTCCTAAATCTTTTAAGCTGTGATGCATGCAGCCAGACTTCTCCTTTCTCTGTGTGATCAACCAAGTATACAGAGGTCCCTAATTTATCTACTACAGTATATGGTCCCTTCCATTTTGCTCTTCCCCAAGGAAGGTGTTCATCTTGATTCTGCACCATAACTCTGTCCCCTGCCTCATATGATGTCAGATCCCCTGCTGCATCATACCATCGCTTTCGATGTTGGTATTGTTCTTCATCTTCCACAGCCACAGATTTATGAACAATTTCCAAGTGTGTGGCCAACTCCTTTACCCATTGATCTGTGATTGCAGCGGTTTGTAAAGCTACAGGTGGAGGTATTGTCATCCAGTTTTTCCAGGAGGGCATTGGTCTACCCATTAAAATTTCATACGGTGAAAATCCTGTTGATCTACAGGGCCTTGATCTAAGTCGGGCACATACTAAAGGTATGTATATGTCCCAAGCTTGCCCATGTTCTGCCACCAGCTTTTTCAGCTCTCTTTTTATGGTGCCATTCATTCGCTCAACTTGACCTGCTGCCTGTGGATGGTATGGGATATGGTGTTTCAGTTCAATACCCACCATCCTACAAAGTTCCTTCATTACATTTCCTATGAATGCCGCTCCATTGTCGCAATCAAGGACTTTTGGAATTCCCCACACTGTCAGTACATCGCTTACTAATTTCCTGGCTGTGGTTAGTGCTGTACAGTTTCTTGTTGGGATTGCGATCATCCATCTTGAGAAGCTATCTACTATCATGAGAATATATTTATTTCCTCTTGTGGTTGTTGGCAATGGTCCGGTGTAATCAATTTGAATTCTTTCCCATGGGCCTACAAGTGTCTGTCTCATTAATTCTCCCCTTCTTTTCCTGTTGGACTGGTCAAATCTTGCACATATAATACAACTATCCACAAATTCTTCAAGATCCTTGTTTTGCCCGATCCACCATCCCAAATGTCGAATCCTCTCTTTTGCTTCTCTGATCTTTGGATGTCCTCCTGCTTGTGATCCATGTATCCATCGGAGTAAGTCTTTTCTCACTTGTTGTGGTACAATCCAAATCGGTTCCCCGGTTTCTGATATACATATTAGCCCTTGCTCCTCCATCACTTTTTTGCCCCCGTATATCACTTCTTCTCCCTTTTGTAATTTCTCCCGAATATCTTTTAGTTCCTCATCTTGATCTTGTAATTCCTGCAGTTGCTTCATCTTAATTGAAATAAATGTAGATTTGCTCCTTGTAGTAGAAGCTATTTGTAATGTGTTTTTTGTGGGTGGTTTCCAGTCTTCCGCTTGGACAGCTGCCTCTTTTGCATACCGGTCAGCAAGGTAGTTTCCCTCTCGGTGTGGCCCTGTCTTTTTATGTGCCCGTACTTTGATCATGTTAATTCTTTTGAAATTTTGTGATAACTTTTCTACCATCTGCCATAGATCTTGGAACTTAACAGGGGATCCATCTGTGGCAAGGAATTGGTTACTATCCCACCATTTTAGCAGAAGGCATGTGCCTCGGAACACCCAGTCACTATCCAAAACAATTGTCAATATGTCACTTCTTCCAGACTCTTGCTGAAGTACTTCAATGACTGCAGCCAGTTCTGCATATTGTGCTGAATATGCTTTGATTCTAAATCCAAATTCTTTTATGATATCTTTACCCAACATTTTTACTCCGGCCATTCCTGATATTCTTTTTCCTTGTGCATAGTGACAGCTGCCATCAGTATACCATACAGGATCTGAGGTCATCACAAGATGAGTGGCATCTTTGAACACCGCGTGGCATGTTGATTCAGGATAGATCTGGCATTCATGAGCTTCTCCCTTTATGCAAATTCCAGCCACCCATTCTTTTGGTTCTCTTAAGGCATGAGTTGAAATGTTATCAGCGAGCAGTGCCATAGTCCATTTCTGAATGCGGGCATTGTTGATGTGGCCGATTGCCAGGCTGCCTTGTCTGAGGATCTGCAATGGAGTATGATGTGTACAGATTATTATTGTCTGTGTGCCAAATAGGTATTTAAATCTTCTAATTGCCCAGTATGCTGCTAAGATCAATCTCTCACACCATCCAAATTTCAGCTCTACGGCAGACAGCATCTGAGATCCAAAAGCCACTGGACGTTCTGCATGTCCCCACAGTTGAGTGATGACTGCTCCTTGTGAATCTGGCATTGTAATCGGATATAGTCTAAATTCTTTTTCATGGTCTGGAGATGCCAGAGTTGGTGCACTCCCTAGTTCAGCCTTCAATTTTTGTACTGCTGATGTGTGTTCCTCTGTCCAATCCCAATTCTGTGCTCTCAGGAGTTCATAAAGGGGTTGTGCCAGTTGAGCATATCGTGGGGTAAATTCACGACAAAATCCCATTATTCCAAGCAATGATTGGAGCGCTGTACGGTCTGTAGGAATGGGTAACTGAGCAATAACTTTGGCCCTGTCTTGATCAATTGATCGTCCATCTCCTGATATGATTACTCCTAAGAAGTTGACTTTCTGGCATGCCAATTGTGCCTTTGCCCCATTTAGCTTAAGTCCAGCTTCCAGTATGCATTGTAATAATATTGCCAGGTCTTCTTTGTGTTCTTCCATGTTCGGGGATTGTAAGAGGACATCATCAACATATTGAATGATACGATCTGGACGTGGGAAAGCTGTCAATGCATTTTTCATGTATGTGTGAAAAATAGCTGAGAGTCACAATATCCCTGTGGTAATACTGTGAAAGCATATTGTCGGCCCTCCCAGTTGAACGCCGTCCGGTAGTGGCATTCTTCAGCTAAGGGAATTGACCAAAATCCATTGGCCACATCTATTACACTGAATACTTTCATTTCTGGTGAAATTTTGGACATCATTTCACAATAAACAGAAACAACAGGGGCCATTCTTTTTGCAAGTTTGTTCACGGCCCTGTAATCAATGGTAAGTCTCCATGATGAGGCTGCTTTTTCATCTCCATTCCCTTTTAACACAGCTTTTCTCACAGGCCAACATGGTGAGTTACATGCATACCCATTTCCAGATTTAATTATTCCACGTCTCTCCAGCATTTCTATCATCTCAGTGATTGATGCCACTGATTCTCTTGGGACTGGATATTGCTTTTGCCATTGTGGGTCTCCTCCTTCCAACAAGACCATTCCTTTCATTCTTCCACAGTCTAATTTATCTGTAGCCCAAACAGGTATGTCTTGGATTAGCTTCTGCAGCCATTCTGGTTGTCCGTCTAGTTTCAGTTTGTTTTTTTCCAGACTTTTTATCGGAGAGACAATATATGCCATTGGGAGCACAACCCCTTTCGTCAACTCTGTACTTACCTGATTCACCTTTTCTGTCTTCCACAAACAAAAATTGGCAAGATCTACAATGAAATTTCCTTTTTTTAAAGCTTCTATTCCCAATATTTCCTCTGGCCAACCCACTATTGCTTCTACTTGTATTGTTTTTCCTCCGACTGCTACATCAATTAGACCTGCTCTAACCTCCTGTGGATTCCCAGTAACTCCCATAATATTTACTGAAGAATCCCCATTTTTGACCCTGTTGGTCATTGTAACTGCTGCTTCTGTATCTACCAACATATTTTTCCCTACCCCTGCGATGACTGTATAAATGGTAGGCCGACCTGCCTCATCCATGGTTAAATTAGCTGAGTGAATGAGATGCTGAGGCGCAGGGGTTGGGATTTGTCATTGTGACTCACTTCTACTCCGTCCCTCTTTTATAACACTATATTGCATCTTTGCCTCACTTTCCTTCAATTTCCTCCCTGACTCAGCTACCTTGTTTTTAAGTATGTGATTTTCCTCTTCTATCCTATCCTTCTGTCTCCTGAGTTCCCAATAGCCCATGTTACCGTTTCTCTCTCCCTCCTGATTAGCCCTCCAGTTGCTGCCATCCCTATTCCTATAGTCCCTAGGTGGATCTCTCCATCTTTTGTCAAAGTTCTGTTTTGGTCTCCAGTTTTGATCATCCTTCTTGTTCTGGGGTACATCCCACGTCTGGTTTCTCCATTTACCATCTATATCTCTACCAGACTCGACCTTAAATGTTCTTACAGCTGAAACAGAGCAGGCCTGTTCTGTGAAAGGATGCTTGATCCACCACTTATCAGCTCTAGTTAGTACCATTTCCAAGTCTGTTGGTGTTGGATCAAAAAGCCTGATAAATTCTTGACACTCCCGGGGAAGGGCTTCCATTACTTTTGCTATATGTTCTGGTGAGCCCAGCACTAGAGGCTGTTGAGGTTGTCGTAGAGTATACCAAAAAAATATCCTTTGAGCTACCTCTCTAGGACCATCTGTTGGCCTCATGGTAATATTTGCTATTTCTTTCTCTATGCTAAGTAGATAGAAATTAGTTGCAGCAATTCTTCCTGCCTGATCAGACACACTGTTATTAAATCCCAATAGTCTACTAGCCAAAGGACCCATAGCGTATTCTAACAGTTCTGTCCATTCCTCTAAGTTAAGACCTCCTTTTTTAGCTCTATCTGCTCCCCTCATAAACCAATGTGTAAATGTATTAAAGTTGTTAGTTGGCATACTTCCCCACCATTTCTGGAAATTGTCTTTATCTGCCATAGACATCGGTCGAGTCTGCATAGAAAATCCTGTAGGTGTTTGCCTTGCATTAAATAATTCTGAAACAATAACTGGTGCTTGTGGTATGGTATCTACTTGTGGAACAGAATAACATAAGAAATCTTTTCTATCTTGGTTCATTTTCGGCACTGGTTCTTTATTTTGTGCCACGAACATATCCAGATCTGGATATATTTTGGCAATGTCTCTGACTCCTTTTATCCCTTCTAACTTTGTTTTATTTTTATAGTCCATTATTATGTTTTGAAGTTCTGTTATTTTTACTCCATAAGCATCCCTCTGTTCCTCTATTTCCCCTAACTCCCTTTCTAGTTCCCCCACAATTGTAGTTGTTCTCAAAGCTGCAATTTTTAAACAATCCCTTTTGTCCATTGCTTCCTCCATTTTATTTGTTGTTTCCAAATTATGCTGCCGTAATTCTACAACTAAGTCTATTAGGCCTCCTATTGCGGCTACAACAGCTTGTGTGACCAAACTTTTTCTCTTCTTTGTTCTATACTTTTTGTTATTTACAATTTGTTTTAGAACATCCATTAATCTCTTCTCTTTTCCACTGTCTGGGTTTGCTGGCTCTGGAAGCTCATATGGACCATCATGTTTTTGAATATGTTTCCTAAAGTACTCACGCACTTCTGTGGGAAAGTATTTGGCCCCTTGAAAAGACATTTCTACTCTTTTACTCACCCAAGTAAGAATCCAAATCAATTTGCGACTAAAGTAGCATGCTTCTGAGTAGCCAACAATAGTTGATGACTATTCAGTAGGCCAGGTGTAATATGTAGAAAAATAGATTAGTACCCACAATGCAAATTATACTTACCTTAGTATGGTGAAGGTAATACTTGCTAATTAACTTAAAATATAATAGCAAGGCCTGCAGGGTAGGAGATAAACCCGAACTAGGATATGCAAAACACCCAAAATGTATAAGGTATGGAAGCCTATAGTGTATTAAAATGCACGCCTGAAATAATATATATATATATATATATATATATATATATATATAATATTTAAAATGGTTTATTTATTATTTTTCTCCAGGCCTGTACTATGATAAAGGACTAGAGAAAGAAAAAGAAAGAAGAGAAAAAAAAAACCAAAAACAAAACAAAAATAATAGTATTAACAAACTCAGGTATTTGAAACACACAACAAACTAATTGTGGCCTGGTGCCCAAGCTTGTATATTAAAAATGGAGGCTTGAATTAGCATTTAATTACACAAAGAAGCCACATGGATTCTATTCAAATGCAAAGCTAGGCCTGTACTCAAAAGCACAACAACTCAGATAAACCCACAAAAAGAACCTGTATGATATATATTTGTTTTATGTATCAAAATAAGCTAGTACGAACAAAACTCAACTCAGAAGCTAGTACGATATAGTACGATATATTTGTTTTATGTATCAAAATAAGCTAGTACGAACAAAACTCAACTCAGAAGCTAGTACGATATATATTAAAAATGGAGGCTTAATTTAGCATTCAAATACACAAAGAAGCCGCATGGATTCTATTCAAATGCAGGGCTAGGCCTGTACTGAACAGCACAACAACTCAACTAAGAAGCTAGTACGATATTTATATAAAAATGGAGGCTTATCCTAGACTCCACACACAATCAGCACTTGATTTCCCATGCAGAGGATAATTAGACAAAGTACTTTTTTTCCTTCCCCACAAAAAAATAAATAAATAAATAAATCTGACTATCTATTAATGTGATATTACCTCATAAATAACCTTTGTAGAAGTCTAAAATTCGTGGTCGCCAAATGTGGTGTATCACCAAATTAATATTACACAAGGTTCGTCTACATTAAAAGGTATTTATTAAAAGGCAGATAACACAATACTATAAATGTATTACAAACACAACAGCCCAGACCCACGGAGCAACACCCCCTTTTAAATCTATCTACCTATATATATAGTAATTCCCTTCCCCAAACGCTTGATCTTACCCACGGTCAGACCATTGACATCACCTCCATCACCATCAAGGAAGAAAAACAGGCCCAAGCACAAGTTTCCTGCCTGGATATATCCTTAGTTGAGATGATGTAATTTACATCACATCCTGTCCATGCATGACTTCCTTTAGCAATTGTGGGAGGGAAGTAAAGATTCTCAGCCCTCCTACAAAGGCCTGTTTGAGGAAGTCCTGAATTACCATTCAAGGAAGACAAGTTACCACAGAAGTAAATGATTTTCTGGAACTCTCTTGCTTTCTCAATTATCCATTAAACATTGCAATTTGATCTCTTGTGCCTCTTACTTTGTGGAACCCAGCTTGCACATCTGGTAATTCCCGGTCCATATATTGTTGAAGTTGAGCTTATAGGATCTTAAGCATTACCTTACTGGCATGTGAAAAGAGTGCAATTGATTGATAATTGGAGCACTATTTGGCACTGCCTTTTTTGTAGATTGGGATGTAGACTGATCTTTTCCAGTCTATTGTCCATTGTTACATTTTGCAAATGTGTTGGCATAAGGCAAGCATCATCTTGAAGAATTTAGAACAGTTCAATTGGGATTTCATCAACTCCTGCAGCCTTGTTATCAGAAAGGCATCCTAGGGGCCATCTCACTTCGCTCTACAAGATGTCTGGATCCAGCTCTTTGGACAAATTATTGAGGTCATCACTGCTGTTAATATCCTTTCTGTATAGAGCTTCAGTGTATTCCTGCCACCTTTTCTTTATCTGATCTTCTTCTGTTAAGTCTCTACCATTTCAATGTTGGGGTTCTGCAAACCTAAAGTTTCTTTTGGGCACCAAGAACACTTGGATCAGCTATGCTTCAAACCTCAGCTCTGGTCTAATCATAGTAGTGGCTTTCACTTTGTTTAAAAATCAGATTTGATTAAATTATTGAATTCGTTTTTTTTTCATGGGGATAATAAAACATCTGTTGTGGCTGTGGTTGTCAAACTGGAGGTGGATCCATTGGACTGAGATAGAAGTAACAGACTGGCTCTTGAACCAGGGACACGGACAGGTTAGCCGAGAGTTGTCAGTATTCAATCTTGGTTCAAAGTCAGGTAGCACTATAGGGAATCCAGTAACTGAACTCAGGTTAGGGCTGGTGGCAAGCTAGGATATATGGTACTCAATCAAAGAGTCAGGGCTGGCAATAGCCTAGAGTATCCAATAGACAACATAAGAGGTCAAGCTGAGAAAGGCTAGAGAATAATTGGTGCCACAATCAAAGATACAAATCCAAATAAACATGAAGATATATCACAACAATGGCACACCCACCGTAAAAGTCTTCACTGAATAATATGTCAACTGGAGAGATCACACCTCACATCTTAGTGAATATAGTCCAATCAGTTTCAAATTCATGCTACAGTGATCTAGCAAGTTATAAAGAAAACTTCATGGCCTTAACATGCAATAAAGGGCCAGTGTAAGCACCAAGTTAAGGGCCGAGAGTATCTATCCACTTATTTGTTTAATAAATATTTAAATCCAACAATAAATCAGCAAATAAAATGGTTTAAAAAAGGAATTTTAGCTCATCTGAGCTGCAGGGTATATCTCCACCTCCCTCCTGCCACACGACTCAAACTGTTTCTGTAGAAGACATTAAAGTTATCTGGTAGCTGCTTTATTATTTAAGATTTATGAGTTAAGCATTCATTTAATTGTTTGGAAAATCAGGCAAAAGAAATACACAAATATAGATAATAGTATCAAGTGGGGGAATGGTCACACATGCCCACAGCAAAATAATAGGAGATGGTAACTCATAACTCTTCAATAATTAAACAGCTACAAGATAGCTTCAATTGCTTCCAGAAAAACAATATTGAGTCATGTGACAGGAGGGAGATGAAGACAGACCAAGCACACCAGGCAGGTAACATTAATTTTAAAACCATATTATTTAAGTGGCTTTATTGTTAAATTTATGAGTACACATTTCTTGAAATAGCAAGGGGTGAACTAGATACTTAGACCCCTATTAAATTGTCTAAATTGTAGTTACTGTAGCAAGTAATGTAGCCCGCAAAAGTTACTGCTATTAAATTGGCCTCTTTTAGCTACCCACAATCGATCTGCGGGTAACAGGCTGAAATCAACTGCGGTTGCCAAAATCGTAACTCCGACTCAGCTAAGCCTTTGTTCTGTCAAGCCTGCAATCGCTAAAATCACAAATCGCTATTAAATTGCTACAATTCCCCCAGCCCGCAATTTCTATCACCCGTAAATGGCAAATGTAGCCAAAAATCCTACGAGTGCTAGAGAGGACCTGCAAGGGGGTTAAACACCTGTTCATACCACTGTAAATGCAAATAAAAAATCAATACTGCACTTTAAAAGATGGAGAAAGCGATGAAAGACATTAGAATTAATTGCACAGTCTCAAGCTCGCAAATCTGCAATCAAAAATTATTTTTTACGTTTATTTTCCGTGTTATATCAATCTCGGTAATCAAGGAGTTAAAACATATCAGGCCTCCTACATTTTTTTTTATTTTTAAATCTCTAGATTGCGAGACCGATTGCAAATCGGACGTCAAAACACTAATTGATTGACGTTTACACGCCATGTTTTACTGACGACTTGATGGCGGTCTCATTTACGATTGGTTGTTTCTAAATCGGTAGTTATGGGCTTGCTTAATTGATCATGATCATGCCCTGAAATGCTACATAGGGAAGCATGGTTTATGGTTTCGGCTTTCGGCCATGTAGTTGCGGACTTGTTCAATTTAATTGCTCTGTAACTGCTGCAAATGGAATTTAATAGGTTACCTTCCAGTACTCATAGGGGCCACCTATGAGACAATTAATACTACATGTGATACACTAAATTGTTGCACCAGTCTGAATAGAACACATAATTGTTGTTGTTCTGTTCTTCAGTCATATCTGACTCTCGGTAACCATATGGACGCAGCACACCAGGTACATCTGTATGTGTTTCTGGTTATGCCTATCCAAATGGTTTTCATGGCAAAGATACTGGAGTGTGTTGCCAGTTCCTTCTCCAGTGGACCGGAATGTGTCTGACCTCTCTGCTATCACCTGCCCATCTTGGGTGACCCTACATGCTATAGCTCACAGATTCATTGAAGTACACAAGCCCCTTCAGGTAGGGTAGGAAGGTAGCGATCCAGAAGGGGAGGACACATAATAACTGCAGATAAATGCATGAATAATTTATATCCGTGACTAATGGTATTGATATATTTAAATTGTTAGGCTCTCATCAACCTTCTTTGTCCCTGAGGACCATTAGAAAAGATCTAGGACCAGGTATGGAAAACCATTGTCTCAGAGGACAGAAGGGAGAGGGGAAATTTGATATCTTCAAATTTATCAAAGGATTTAATAAAGTTCAGGATAAAAGTTTGATTTTGAAAAAGTAGAATATAAATAGAAAAGGTAATGGTTTAAAGATGTAAGGTAGAACAGTGGTTCCCAACATTTATGATCTGAGAATTGACTGGTTACCTTCCAATGTTTATGAGGATCATGATTGAGGTCCAGAACAATTTCAAAGGATGATATTACATTTGGCAATATCAATTTAGATTTAATTTCTTATTTTAATACACTTATATGAATAGAATGCATTATATCTGCAGATTAGGACCTTAATCATCTATCTAGAACTGTGACTAATGGTAGTGATATGTTTAGCGTGTTATGCTCTTGCCATCCCTCTTTCTCTATGAGGTCTGGCAGAAAAGGTTTTAGGGGCCACAGGCTATCGAGGACCACTGAACGGATCCAGAAGCAAAGTTGTCTGTGTCCCTTTAACTTAAAAGCCTTAATAGATGGTCACTCATTTTAGATATTTCAGTTCCTCCAGGTTACTTTTATATTTTGTATTGTTACCAAGTTTATTAGTGCTGAAATGTTCAGTGAGGCTAAGTACGACATTTTCACCTTTTTAACAAGTTCTAATTTTCCTCTTTTTTAAAAAATTATGATTTAAGTGTAAACCACTGGAACTTGTAGTAGGACATTTGGTTTACTTTGATATTTCCACATAAAATCCACAGTCTTTAAGAACCCACTCATGAACTAACTTGATTTATATTAAATACGTATCAGACTCCAAACTCTTTTATGGAAAACATTGCAAGCACACATTTCTGAATCCTAGACAAGATGCTGAATGTATGGATGTGTGAAGTGTTTCCCTCACACAAAGAGAGATGACTCAGTATGACTCATGACTGTGGTACTTATGGATACAGAAAGAAAAAAACAACTTTTGTACATTTGCAGATATGATTAATACTTGAAAAATGCTATAATCTTCAATAATGTTCAAATAGAATATCAAACCTTCCTGGATAAATTTGGCACTGGAAAGGATTTTTTTCTTCTCAGTCAACTAAGGATATTATTTAAAAATAGAGAGAGTGTATGAAAAAATGTGTTATATAGAAAAGTTCAGTTTACTTACAAAGTTATTTTCACAAAAGTCAAATCCAGTGGTTCACACCCACCGGACGCTTACATAAGCAGGGTACACACAGGAAATACAGCATATACAGTGTACCCATAGGGAATATAGCAAGATACAAATTTCGACCTTTCTGGTACAGCGCACAGGAAGTAACTGTTGCAGTTCTTGTACTGAGCACATGCCAGAAGCCACTAAGGTGAAGAATGATACAATGTATTAGCATCATTCTGAATGTTAGTGTTATGCTAATTGAGGTGGAGTTTTCTAGGGGTGTACACGATAAAAGGCAAATGCCCAAAAATATAGGGAATTTTGCTAACTTCAAGGTAAACTAATTAATGTTTATTTTGGGATGTTTTCATACACTACTAATTCTCCTCTATCGGATGCATTCATAATCCAGCTCACTTACATATCCCTTTAATGTGTTGTTTTTTTTACCATTTAAAGAAGCTGTCACTGAATTTTATATCTTTTATCTTTTTATGATTAATGAGTGTTTGCATAGATGACATATACAAGAACACAATGATCATTTCCAGATATGCACAGAGGAAGCTTTGCAAAAATATTATTTTCCTATTACAGGGAAATAAGTGTTTTCTCAAGACTTCTTATTTTTCTTTTCTAAGTGGTAAAGAAAAAAACAAAATAATAATGTGAAACTACAATAAGGGAGAACTTGAAAATATCTACATTTTGGTTATTTTAGCAGTATACATGCCCTCTTTATTATTTCAGTTACTAGTAACTTGCTCATCATAAATGACGGTGTCATATAATAATAATAATAATAATAATAATAATAATAATAATAATAACTTTTATTCCGTAGCGCTGAACATGGGTTGAAAAACAAGGAAAAATACAATATTGACAAGTAGTATAAATAATGAAGGGCCCTGTTTTGAGCTTAGAATCTTATGTAAGTGCTTCTACCCAAAGCACCCTATAAGATTGTAAACTATGTTATGTTTAATTGTCTGTGCTGTCTCTATGTGCCCTCTCCCTGTGCTCTCATTCCCTCTCTCTGTGTGCCCTCCCCTCTCTCCGTGACTCCTTTGTTTCTCTGTGTGCCGTGACTCTGTGCACACTCTCTCACTCTCTCTGCGCTCTCTGTGTACACTCTGTCTCTCTCCCTCTACCCTCACTCTCTCCATCCCACTCCCACCTTCCTTTCTCTCTCTCTCCCTCCCTCTCTCTCTCTCTTCCTTCCTCCTCTCTCTCTCTTCCTCCCTGTCTCCCTCCTATCTCTCTCCCACCTCTGTCCCACTTCCTTCCCCCCTACCTCTCCCTCTCCCTTCCCCTCTCCTCCTTCCTCTTTCCCCTCCCTTTTCATCCCCCCTCCCTTTCTCCCTCCCTCTGTCCCCATCCCTCCCTCTTTCTCTCTCTCCCTTTCTCTCTGCCTCCCTCCACCTCCATTTTTTCTCTCCCCTCCCCCTCCCTCCCTCTTTCTCTCTCTCCCTTCCTCTCTGCCTCCCGCCCTCTCACTTACCCTCCCTTTCTCTCTCCCTCCCATCTCTCTTCCCCTCCCTCTCTTTCTTTCTTTCTGTTCCCCTCCATCCCTCTCAGCTGCCAGATTCCCCCAGACTGCGCCTAGTCCAACCCGTCACTTTCATGCCTCCCAATGAGCACCTTCGGCGCTCATTGCAAGCCTCTCCCACCATCTACTTTACGGGCCTCGCAATGAGCGCCTTTGGTGCTTATTGCAGTCCTTGGCCAACTTGCAACTTGTATGCCTGGAAATGAGCACCTTTGGCGCTCATTGCGAGCCCCACGATGAGTGCCTTCGGAGAACCCCTCCCCACTCTCTTTTTCCCTCCTATCCATGTGTCTGTTTCCCCCTCTTTCCCTACCCCCTCTCCCTGCCCTGTCTTTTTCCCCCTTAATTCCCTCTCTTGTGTCTCTTATCCCCCTCTCTCCTCCTGTGTCTCTTTTCCCTCTATCCCCCTTTCCCTCCCTTGTGGGGTTCGTGTTGATGGGCTTCAGCCTCGTTTTGAGTCTTTTGCATAGCCTTGCATAGCCGATTTTCAATGTCTGCAATACCGCCAATTAAGCCTCAAATTAGCTAATAACCTCACTCACAGGCTCCCTGCCTCTCCCCCTGTGCTGTGTGTGAGGTTGTAAGTGATTTTTTTTAAATTAATTGGCGTTCTGTGGTGGTCTTTCGATGTTTTCCGAGTTACGACCTTGAAAAAATGTAGGCCGTTAAACTCGTAATACTCGTAAGTCTTGCTGGCCTTCAGCGATGATCACAGGCATCTCCATGTGCACCTTCAATCCATTTCCATCCTCCATCGGTGGACACTGGACCCTTAGAGGGACCCTGAAAGGAAAACAATTGCGAGGCCTGAAATGAGCGCCATTGGTGCTCATTGCAGCAAAGTCGTGCAAGCCATGCAATGAGCGCCTTTGGAGCTCATTGCGCATGCGCAAGCCCATATCTTTTAACATAACGTTAGCAACAAACTCACAATACGACAACTACATATGTGATCATATAAGATTATATGATAAAGCAAAAAGCATTAATAATGTCTCAGACATTGCCTATTTTTATTGGAATACCAGTAAGAGAATCCTATAAGGCTACCACACAGGGGTGGATCTACCAGTGGTGCAAGTGGAGCAGTGCACCGGAGCCCTCCTCTGGGGGGGGCTAGTAGTGCTGTGTAATTTCTTTTTTTGCATTCAATTTTTTTTCTATAGTGTGGGAGTGCCCTTGAGGCCTCCCGACTCAGCTCAACCCTCCAGACTCTCCAACCTGGGCTCCCTTAAATCTTCCCTGCCCCTCCGGGCCACAAACTGGAAACTTGTGCGTGCCTGTTTCAAAGAGAGCATCTCTGAAGCTTCAAGAGGTGGCAGTGTGGAACATTTTAGCTGGCCGGGGATATTTTTCAGGAAAAAAGGTGAGCGAGCAAGGGATGCAAAGTACAAGGCGACGGGTTCTGTGAAGGGGTGCAAAGGATGGGTGCTATAAAATGCTGGGGTGGATGCTGAGAGAGGATGGCTGCTGGCAAGGAGTGGGTGCTATGTAGGCATGGATGCTAAGATGGGTGAGGGTGGATGTTGAGATGGACTGGATGCTACAGTGGATATAAAAAGTCTACACACCCCTGTTAAAATGTCAGGTTTCTGTGCTGTAAAAAAATGAGACAAAGATAAATCATTTCAGAATTTTTTGCACCTTTAATGTGACCTATAAACTGTACAACTCAATTGAAAAACAAACTGAAATCTTTTAGGTAGAGGGAAGAAAAAATATAAAAATAAAATAAATGGTTGCATAAGTATGCACACCCTTAAACTAATACTTTGTTGAAGCACCTTTTGATTTTATTACAGCGCTCAGTCTTTTTGGGTATGAGTCCATCAGCATGGCACATTTTGACTTGGCAAGATTTGCCCACTCTTCTTTGCAAAAACACTCCAAATCTGTCAGATTGCGAGGGCATCTCCGGTGCACATCCCTCTTCAGATCACCCCACAGATTTTCAATCGGATTCAGGTCTGGGCTCTGGCTGGGCCATTCCAAAACTTTAATCTACTTCTGGTGAAGCCATTCCTTTGTTGATTTGGATATATGCTTTGGGTCGTTGTCATGCTGAAAGATGAAGTTCCTCTTCATGTTCAGCTTTCTAGCAGAAGCCTGAAGGTGTTATGCCAATATTGACTGATATTTGGAAGTATTCATAATTCCCTCTATCTTAACTAAGAGCACAGTTCCAGCTGAAGAAAAACAGCCCCAAAGCATGATGCTGCCACCACCATGCTTCACAGTGGGTATGGTGTTCTTTTGGTGATGTGCAGTGTTGTTTTTGCGCCAAACATATCTTTTGGCATTATGGCCAAAAAGTTCAACCTTGGTTTCATCAGACCATAACACCTTTTCCCACATGCTTTTGGGAGACTTCAGATGTGTTTTTGAAAAATGTAGCCTGGCTTGGATGTTTTTCTTTGTAAGAAAAGGCTTTCGTCTTGCCACTCTACCCTATAGCCCAGACATATGAAGAATACGGGAGATTGTTGTCACATGTAACACACACCCAGTACTTGCCAGATATTCCTGCAGCTCCTTTAATGTTGCTGTAGGCCTCTTGGTAGCCTCCCAGACCAGTTTTCTTCTCGTCTTTTAATCAATTTTGGAGGGAGCTCCAGTTCTTGGTAATGTCACTGTTGCGCCATATTTTCTCCACTTGATGATGACTGTCTTCACTGTGTTCCATGGTATATCTAATGCCTTGGAAATTCGTTTGTACCCTTCTCCTGACTGATACCTTTTAACAATGAGATCCCTCTGATGCTTTGGAAGCTGTCTGTGGACCATGGCTTTTGCTGTGGGATGCGACTAAGAACATTTCAGGAAATACCAACTAGAGCAGCTGAACTTTATTTGGGGTTTATCAGAGGCACTTTAAATGATGGCAGGTGTATGCTGACTCCTATTTAACACGATTTGGAATGTGATTGCTTAATTCTGAACACAGCTACATCCCTAGTTATAAGAGGGTGTGCAGACTTATGCAACTACATTATTTCTATTTTTTATTTTTCTTCCCTCCACCTAAAAGATTTCAGTTTGTTTTTCAATTGAGTTGTACAGTTTATAGGTCACATTAAAGGTGGAAAAAGTTCTGAAATGATTTATCTTTGTCTCATTTTTTT
This sequence comes from Discoglossus pictus, assembly GCA_027410445.1. Taxonomy (NCBI): domain Eukaryota; kingdom Metazoa; phylum Chordata; class Amphibia; order Anura; family Alytidae; genus Discoglossus; species Discoglossus pictus. The sequence continues at coordinate 31,447,064 of CM050164.1, forward strand.
ACAGCACAGAAACCTGACATTTTAACAGGGGTGTGTAGACTTTTTATATCCACTGGCTATGTAGAGATAGTATGTATATATATATATATATATATATATATATATATATATATATACAGTTTGTATTGCAGCTGAGTGCCCAAAGGGTGAGCCAGAGAGATGCGTTGGGCCATTTTTGGACTGCAGGACTGCAGTCAGAGAGGCCAGGCCAGCAGAGAGAGAGAGACTAAGGCAGACAGAGAACTGCAATTGTTTTTTTGCACCAGGGCCCTTCATTTTCGAGTCTAGCCACTGCTTCCACGTAAAGAATATAATCTCAACTAGCTCCTTGCCCGTCAAAAACGACGGCAATAAAATTCAAAGCCTGGCAATGCTGTTTGCTACGCAATGTAAGCCTTTTGACCCTCTGAGCACCTTCGGCATTCATTGCGAGCCATACCCCTCATGTACTTCAACTTTCCTGCTTTGCAATGATCACCTTCGGCGCTCATCGCAAGCCCCACGATGAGCAACTACGGTGCTCATTGCAAAGCTTTCCTCCTGCCTACTGTACTGGCCGCTCATTGCAGAGTTCATTAACCTCCAAGTTTCGTGCTTTGGAATGCCATGTGTCTTATTCCAGCATCTCCCCCCTGTCCCTTCCCTGTGTGTTTCTCCTCTGTGTGTCTGCTGAATCTTTCCGTTGCTTTTATTTTCAAAGTCCTGTGTGCCTGGCATTGTTCGTTCAAGTGTTAGTGTCTTTGTCGTCGTATATTTTCTTAGTCGCGCAAATTTTTTCGAGTTCGGTATGTGCTTAGCCTCGTTTTAATTCCGTTTTCCTTTTTTTTGCGATTTTCAGACGCTATTTTTTGCTTAGCTGATTTTCAAGTGACGAAACACTGCAAATTCGGCTTAAATTTGCTTGCAACCTCACTCCCATGCGTCCTGGCTCTCCCCCTGTGCTGTGTGTGGTTTAATTTGTTTTGAATTTTTTTTTATGTTTTTCAATTTGCCGTTACATTCGTATTTTTCTGAGTTCTGTTTTTTTTTTGCCCCCGAGATTCAGAGGTCGGATTTTTTTTTTCTAAGTCCCTCGTTCCTCAAGTGTTTGCAGCCTAAGTAAGTCCTGCGTTCCTCAACGGCTTGCAGCCTAAGTCCCACGTGTTTCCATGGCTTAACTGCTTGTCTCGCAAAATCGGCGCTCATTGCCTAAGTCAGGGGCGGCCCGTCCATTGGGGCGTCAGGGCAAACGCCCCCCCAAATATTTTCTTCACCCTGCAATAAAAAAAACACAACAATGTATTAGTATAACCCAAAAACAAATAAATATAAGGTGTACATCATCATTTCAAGTCTCAATAGTATTAAAAATGAAGTAAAGTTAGTAAAGGGACACTGTCACTTTAAAATAACCCTTGCGCTACATTAACTAATGCTGTGTATCTATATAGACCCCTGCCTGCACCCTGTGTGATCAAATTACAATAGTTATACACTGTGTACACTAACCTGAGTCTTCTCTCTCTTCAATGAGTCCTGGCCTGGCCCCCTGACCGTTAATGCATTCCGCCCACCATCACAGTGACGATATGCATGGGCGGTCATAAATGTATCAATTAATAACTGACAGTCTTCCATCATTGACCAATCAATGATGGAAGGCTGTCCAGTTACTAAGTGATCAATCTAAACCCACCCAGACCGTTAGCCCTGAGCGCCCGCCAGCAAATAGGGCCTCGAGTTTGATTTTGATTGACTGATACAGTCAATAAAACCACCAGTTCCCTGTCCCTTCCCCCTTTCTGTTTCCTGACCCTGCTCACGCTGAGACTGAGAGACCTCCCTGGCTGAATCTACTCATCTGCTCTGCCTGCCTAACACAGTAAGTCTACACCTGCCTCTGCCTGGCACCTGCCCTGGCCAAACCAAAACCCCTAGTAGCCCCTAATAAAAGTTAGGGGTGACCAGTTACCCCCAGTCCCCCACTATGCCTGCCTGGCCTGCCAGTGCCACCTACCCAGCCACCCACCAACTACCACCGACGACCCCAGCCATCACCCCCATGTGGCCTGTGCCACCCCCGATCAGGCCTGCCCTATGCTAGCCTAGCTATGCCATCATGCCACCGCCGGATTACCCCGATCACGGGATCGGGGTAGTCGGGTGGTGATCGGGGTGGCACAGGCCCACATGGGGGTGATCGGATCACCCCCTTGATGAGGCCTGTGCCACCCCTGATGACCTCCATGTTGCCGCCCTATGCCACCCCCGAGGCCCGATCACCACCGGGCCGGCACCACCCCGATGCGGCCTATGCTACCCCGGGTATTCGGGCAGTGAGCGGGGTTGACCAGGCCACATGGGGGTGGATGTTCACCCCCATGAGGCCTGTGCCACCCCTGATCATGGCCTATGGGCGACTGATGGGCGCCTGACCGTGACCGACCCCACCCTGGATGAACCAACTACCCCCCCCCCCCTATTTTTATTCCATTTTTAGAAGTAACAGGCATGTATATGTGCCTGTCACTTCTAAAACTAAAATAAAAATAAGGGAAGGGAAAAAAAAATACAGTAAAAACATTATTACAATTAAACAGTAAGCAAACACATTGTTAGTACAGTTAGTAACACAACACATTGTATACAAAAATAAACAGCTTTAAACAAACATTAATAAAAAATAAAATAAACAACAGCACATACTTACCTGTAAAATTGACCCCTCCAGCGTTGGCCTTCTGTCCTCTCTGGATATAGTCATGATGAAAAATAAATAATCCATGTTGATTGAAGCCAATGGTCAAATAAAATAATCCATGTTGATTGAAGCCAATGGTCAAATAAAATAATCCATGTTGATTGAAGCCAATGGTCAAAATAAAATAATCCATGTTGATTGAAGCCAATGGTCAAAAATAATCCAATCTTGATTGAAGCCATTGTCCATCCATCCATTCTGGCCCATTGAAAGAGGCCTCCACAAAAAAAAAACGACGCTCTAAAAAAAAAAAAAACAACACACTAAAAGAGCTCCTCCTACAAGGAGCCCCTCCCGCGATTAATTGTTTTTTTCCCACGGTCTGCTATATATACTAATTTTTGAAGGACTCTGATTGGCTGAAATTTTTGATTGACATCGATTTCAACCAATGAGAGTCTTCAAAAAATTAGCAAATCAGCAAGCAGGTATGGAAGCCTGTAAGGGTAAAAAAGGTTAGTGTGAACTTGTTTGACCCTGTATGTATTATACATATTACAGGGCTATTTTATGTGATATACATGTTACAGGATAATATCCTGTAACATGTATAGCCAAAAAATAGCACTGTAATATGTATAACAAATAAAGTGTAATAGAAATGCATGAACAATATAATATAACAAGTAATAAAGAACATCAATTAATCAAATAATAAATATCAATTAATATATATTGTTGTATGTATATGTTTATGTATATTTATGTGTATTTTTTATGCGTATATATATATATATTTGGATATATATATATATATATATATATATATATATATATATAAAAATTAATATCAATATATCACAATAAATAAATATATATATATATATATATATATATATATATATATATATATATTTATTGTGATATATTGATATAAATTTTTATATATATCTATCAATATATATATATATATATATATCAATATATATATATATATATATATATATATATATATATATATATGTATATATATTTATATATATATATATATATATATATTTATATATATTTATATATATATATATATATATTTATTTATATATATAATTTTTTTTTTTTTTTGGGCCTATATGTTATTTAAGGTTTTTAAGGTGCGGTTAGGGCCTATATGGTCCCAATTTGTTATTTAAGGTTTTTAAGGTGCGGTTGGGGCCTATATGGTCAAAATTGGTTATTTAAGGTTTTTAATGTGCGGTTGGGGACTATATGGTCCCAATTTGTTATTTAAGGTTTTTAAGGTGCGGTTGGGGCCTATATGGTCAAAATTGGTTATTTAAGGTTTTTAAGGTGCGGTTGGGGCCTATATGGTCCCAATTTGTTATTTAAAGTTTTTAAGGTGCGGTTGGGGCCTATATGGTCCCAATTTGTTATTTAAGGTTTTTAAGGTGCGGTTGGGGCCTATATGGTCCCAATTTGTTATTTAAAGTTTTTAAGGTGCGGTTGGGGCCTATATGGTCCCAATTTGTTATTTAAGGTTTTTAAGGTGCGGTTGGGGCCTATATGGTCCCAATTTGTTATTTAAGGTTTTTAAGGTGCGGTTGGGGCCTATATGGTCCCAATTTGTTATTTAAGGTTTTTAAGGTGCGGTTGGGGCCTATATGGTCCCAATTTGTTATTTAAAGTTTTTAAGGTGCGGTTGGGGCCTATATGGTCCCAATTTGTTATTTAAGGTTTTTAAGGTGCGGTTGGGGCCTATATGGTCCCAATTTGTTATTTAAGGTTTTTAAGGTGCGGTTGGGGCCTATATGGTCACACTTGCTCTTTTAAGGTTTTAAACGTTACGGTTTGGGTCTTAAACGTTCTAATGTTTTTTTTTTTTTGTTTTCTATAACTTCCCAGGTGCAAACTATCTGTGGAATCAGATTTCTTTGGACTCGTTGGTTGACTTACTGGACGTGTATACCCCGAGAAGGAGCGTCAACTGTTGGTGAGTATATGGTCACACTTGGACTTTTAAGGTTTTAAAAGTTACGGTTTGGGTCTTGAGATTTCTAATGTTTTTTTTGTTTTTTTCTATCACCCCCCAGGTGCAAACTATCTGTGAAAGCAGATTTGTTTGGACTCGTTGGTTGACTTACTGGACGTGAATACCCCGAGAAGGAGAGTCAACTGTTGGTGAGTATCATTGCCTTTAATTTTCTGTCCATGTGTATAGGTGCAAATTTGATGTTGATGTAGTCTTGTCACATGAGGGTTTGCAATCTGTAATGTATACCAATGAAATCAACACACTGTTATTTTAAAGTAATTTTGTGACATAATATAAATTAATATACCGTGATCTCTTTCTTTTATTGGTATCAATATCAGAAATGAATACTATTGACTCTCTACTTGTGAAGCCTTTCGCCACCCTAACCTATGAGGAGAAGGTGGAAGTAAAACGGTTAGGAGCTGACCAACCAGAGATAAATCTGCAGCAAATCGCAAGAGATAGAGGGAAGCAATATGTCCGTAATTTCAATACTGAATGGTACAAGAAGAACGAATGGCTTTCTGGAAGCGTTTCTAGGAAGTCCTTATATTGTTTCCCATGCATCCTATTTGGTGGTGACGCTGCTTGGACCAAAACTGGAGTGACTGACGTCAAACATCTAGCTGACAAATTGGCAAAACACAAAAGTTCTAAAGCTCACTTGGATAACAGGATCAAGTTTGAGATGCTTGGACAGGCGAACATTGCTGTTCAACTAGACCAAGGATACCAAGTCAGCATTCAAAAACACAACGAAGAAGTGGCTAAGAACCGGTACATCCTTTCGAAGATAATTGATTGTGTTCGCTTTTGTGGCGCCTTTGAACTGGCATTAAGAGGACACGACGAGAGTGAAACATCGCTAAATCCAGGAGTGTTTAGAGGCCTGGTGGATTTGGTTGGCAGTATCGATAGTGCAATGGAACAGCATTTGAAGACTGCAACTGTGTTTAAGGGCACTTCCAAAACCGTGCAGAATGAGCTACTGGACTGCATGCATGAAGTTATAAAGGAAGTGATTCACCAAGAGCTTAAGGAAGCCCAGTTTGTGGCAATCCAAGCGGATGAAACAACCGATATTTCCGCTAGGACACAGTGCGTTGTAGTCTATCGCTACATTGACAAGAAGCATCAAGTGGTGGAAAGATTTGATGGCTTCACGGAAATGAAATCAACGGATGCAGACTCCATTGCTGCTGTTGTGCTGGAAACACTGAATACTGTTCTCCCAGAGCCAGAAGACAAGAAGAAACTCATAGCTCAAAGCTATGATGGTGCCAGTGTGATGCGTGGAGATCAAGGAGGAGTTCAAAGAAAAATAAAAGACGTGTACCCGAACGCACACTACGTCCATTGCTATGCTCACCAACTGAACCTAATAATGGAGAAAGCAGTTTCAAGGATTGGAAGAGTTAGAGTTTTTTTTTCAAACATAGGCGGCATACCATCTTTTTTTTCACGCTCTCCAAAAAGGACTGGAGTTCTGGATGAGGTAGTTGGTAGAAGACTTCCAAGAGGTGCACCGACACGATGGAACTTCAACGTTAGGACCGTGAACGTGATCTACGAGAACAGAGATGCGCTACTTGAGTGTTTCCAGACAATTGAAGCATGTCTAAACTTTGATCCAACATCTATACGGGAAGCCGCAGGTTTCATTGGAATGCTGGAAGACAGGGAGTTCCTTTACTTCCTTAAATTATTTAATTTAATAATGCCACATGTAGACATCCTCTATAGTCAGCTTCAGAAGCGAGACACGGATACTGTTTATATCAAAAAAGTCACAGAAGACTTTGTCGCCAGCATCCAGAAAATCCGTAATTCTGTGGAAGAGATAGAAGCAAGTTTGCCGAGCGATCTAACAGTCAACAGACGGAGTGCGGAGATCTCAACCTTGAGACAACTTTCAAGAGCGGTATGTGACATAGTGGTGGTTCATGCAAAAGAACGTTTTTCATTTTCAAATCACCTAGTCAGTGCCAAACTTGTTCAAAGTGACTTGTATAAAACCCATGACACTTGCTTTCCAACCCAAGCTCTGGAAGACACCGTGCAAGCATATCCAATACTGAAGAAGGAACAATTACGCACTGAGCTGTCACTTCTGTATGGGAAGACAGAGTTTCATACTTGTACAAGTGCTGTTGCTCTGCACAAACTTTTCCATCAATTTAATCTGCAGAATGATTTCACAGAGACAGTAAAATTATTAAGAATCCTGATTACAACACCAATGACTACTGCAGAATCAGAAAGATGCTTCTCAACATTGAAGAGGATAAAAACCTTTTTAAGAAGCACCATGTCCCTGGAGCGGTTGAATGCATTGGCGATGCTCTCAATGGAAAAGCAACTGATTTCCGAGATCCCAGACTTCAATGAAAAAAACATTGAGAAGTTTTCTTCTTTGAAAGATCGCCGTGCAAAATTAAAATACAAGTGATTGAAGCAAAGAAGAATGCATACCCCCAAGGTGTGCAAAGATAAACTGCGTTAAGCAGCACCACCTCACACTACCAAACATAACTAGTGGTAAGTAAAGTATGAACGGTGTGTGGGTGTGCATATGGAAGGAGCTATGAAAGGTGTGTGCATGGTCAGTAACAATTGTTGAAGCCTTGGCGTGGTTTGAAGGAATTGGAGGCACTTCCCAGGGTAGCTGTCACTTGTGTACAGGAAGCAAGAATTCCATGTCTGTACAAGTGCTGTTGCTCTGCAGCAACTTTAGCATCAATTTAATCTACATAATTTAACAGAGTGAGTGAAGCTATAAGGAATCCTGCTTACAACAACGAAGACTACTAAAGAACCAGAAAGATGCTTCTCCACATTGAAGATGATCAAAAAAGTAATTAAAAAGCACCATGGCCCTGTAGCGGTTAAATGCATTGGTTTGAAGGAATTGGAGGCACCTTCAAGGGTACGTAAAGTTCTCAGAAATGGCACCACCTCACTACCAAAAATAACTAGTGGTAAGTAAAGTATGAATGGTGTGTGGGTGTGCATATTGAAGGAGCTATAAAAGGTGTGTGAATGGTCAGTAACAATTGTTGAAGCCTTGGCGTGGCGTTACTGCTCATATGGTTATCCATATGCTAATTCAACGTGTTTGTTTGACATTGATTATTGTGTTGTCTAAACAGAAGTGAAATGTTGTTGTTTTCTTGAATCCCAAGATCCACTGGTTTGGGCCTATGCAGTGCTGATTGGTCTTCTAAGGTATGTTTGAGGCCTATATGGTCCCACTTGGTCTTCTAAGGTATGTTTGGGGCCTATGGTCACACTTGGTCTTCTAAGGTATGTTTGGGGCCTATGGTCACACTTGGTCTTCTAAGGTATGTTTGAGGCCTATATGGTCACACTTGTTCTTCTAAGGTATGTTTGGGGCCTATGGTCACACTTGGTCTTCTAAGGTATGTTTGAGGCCTATATGGTCACACTTGGTCTTCTAAGGTATGTTTGGGGCCTATATAGTTCCACTTGGTCTTCTAAGGTATGTTTGGGGCCTATGGTCACACTTGGTCTTCTAAGGTATGTTTGGGGCTTATATAGTCACACTTGGTCTTCTAAGGTATGTTTGTGGCCTATATAGTCACACTTGGTCTTCTAAGGTATGTTTGGGGCCTATATAGTCACACTTGGTCTTCTAAGGTATGTTTGGGGCCTATATAGTTCCACTTGGTCTTCTAATGTATGTTTGGGGCCTATATAGTCACACTTGGTCTTCTAAGGTATGTTTGGGGCCTATATGGTTCCACTTGGTCGTTTAATGTTTTTTAAGTATGGTTTTGTTCTTGAATGGTATGATTGATTTGCTTGTTTTCTTTCAACCCCAGGTGCAAACCCTATGTGGCTGCAGATTTGTTTCTACTCATTGGTCAACTTAATGAACGTGAATACCCTGAGAAGAAGAGCCGACTAATGGTAGGCGTCACTCCTTTAATTTTTCTGTTAATACGTATAGGTGCAATTATGATATTGCTGTAGTCTTGTCACATGAGTTTTTTCAATCTATATTGTATACCAATGAATTTAACACATTGTTACTTTACTTCTTGACATTTCTGCATTGCAGATCATGTATTTCAATGGGCTTTACAAGCATAAGGTCATTGGGCGGGGCTTATAAAGGTCATTATGACGTCAGGGGGAGGAGTTATAAAAATGGGTGTGGTTTGAAAAAGGGGGAGTGGCTATGTTTCGCCCTGTCGCCCCTCCAACTTGAAAAGTCACCAGCCGCCACTGGCCTCAGTCCTCCGAGCTCGAAAGGCTTCTATGCCTCAATGGCTCGCCTCGCTATTATATGTGATTGTCCATAATTTCCAGATGCTGGGGTGGAGTATAGCTCCAATACAACTTAAACCAAGTGGTTTTAGCTGAAAAGGTATTGAGATAATGTGGTACAATGTGAAAAAAAGAGTAAGTGATCATTTAGAGAGTATGCCTTCCACTTTCCACATGTTTAATATTGTATTTGTCTTTGTACTTAACCTCTGTATAGCACTATGAAATGTGTTGGCGCATTACAAATAAAGGATAATAATAATAATATGCATTGTGTATGGAAATGATCAACCTTTATGTTGAAAAAGTCTAAGTATTAGTAATTGACACTTTTCTGTTCATCTAAAAGAATGTAAAAGCACTGCTGTGTTGGAATATTCTTGTTGCTGAGGACTTCTGTCGTGTCTGACTCTTGGTGACCATATGGACACAGTACACCAGGTACATCTGTCTGTGTTTCTGGATGTGCTTATCCATATGGTTTTCTTGGCAAAGATACTGAAGGAGGTTACTAGTTCCTTCTCCAGTGGACAGTGATTTATACAGCTGTATAGCTCAGAGCTTCATTGAGGTACACAAGGCCCTTCACCATGACAAGGTAACAGTGGAGGTTGGTGACTTTCCAACTTGGTGGGGCAGAAAACAGAACCTGCCCCCCTCCCCTTACATTGACTCCAGCCAACAGTATAAACCCCTCCCCTTCACATGTTACCACATGTATAGACCCTGCTAGTGACACAGTCTCCACCCACAACAGTGATCCCATAGCAACCTCTCTATCTTTCACTCTGACCCTAGTTCAGGTATTTTATGACTGAGCCAATAATGATACAAGCAGATACTATGATAGCAGCAAATATACTGAGAGACTAAAACTGCATAAATAAATAATTTGTTAAATGAACAATCAGATTAATTAGAGACTAAACAACACGTGGGAGGAACATATTGTACCTACAGAAGGACAGGGTGATAATTAACCAACAATAGACCACAACCAGTATGTTGCACCTCAAGTTGGTTCTGCATGACTCAGTACTGTTTTGTTTCTCCCTCCATTTTCAACATTATTATCTTTAAAAAATACATTTGAATAAATCTATGTGTTTATAAAAAATATTTAAAAAAATATTTATTCAGTTTATAGGCTGCCTTTACATAATTAATATTAAGTTGCAAAAAATATATTTGAGTGGTTAATTAGCATATATTTCTAATTCTGCTCCTTCACACACACACACATATATACAGTACATATACACACACATATGCACATATACACATGCAATCAGAGATCTCCCCCAAAAGTAATTATACCCTCTCCTTATAAATACATATGGACATAGATGGAGAGACTAAAACACAGGACCCCTTCTGGATAGCCATATTGTCATGGTGAAGGGGCCTGTTACCTCAATGAAGCTGTGAGCTATATCATGAAGGATCGCCCAAGATGGGCAGGTCATTTTAGAGAGGTCAGACAAAATGCAGTCCACTGGAGTAGGAACTGGCAACCCACTCCAGTATCTTTGACATGAAAACCATATGGATAAGCACAACCAGAAACTCAGACAGTTGTACCTGGTGTGCTGCATCCATGTGGTCACTGAGAGTCAGACATGACTGAAGGACAGAACAACAACAGCAAGACACATAGAGGGATATGGACTCACCTGAGCTCTGCAGCTGCTTCTGTCTGGTATAGGCTGGGGTGGTGACAGATCACAAACTTGGTGTGTGGAGCAGGGTAGTCAGAATCAATAAGACCATCAGAGTATCGAGAAAACTGAAGCTTTACACGCAGCTCCCTCTTTCTGCAAGCTGGGAGTTATTTTTTTCAATAAACTTTATTGAGATTGCACCGATGTATTCACTTCCAGGGGGACTGTGAGAGGTGCTGTCCATGCAGGATCTGGGACTTTTCCCTCCCACCCATTCTAATTGGGTGATGCTGCTTTTGACAGATAGGTTCAGCTCTATCTGTTACAGCACAGTTTGGCAATAGACCCTGATCTGGATTACTAGGCAAGTCACCAGCAGGGGGCTAGATGTGATAAGTCAGTGTGTTTAACTGCAGCACAGAGGGTTTTGAAATTTAAAGTGACAGCGGCAGCTTTTAAAAAAACTGAATATTGAACATGATAAAACATTTTTTAATTATATAAATTATACAAGTAAGTAAGTGATGGGGAGGATTAAGTAAGTGCATGCGGTTGCCTATTTGCCCCTATGCATAGTCGCCCCTGCAAGGTAGTGATACCAGAAGGGGTGGAATATTCTACCCGGCACATAACTGAGACATCAAAGATATTAACCCCATCATGTGAAGCAGAGGAAAAACGGTTAGTTTGTGTACGCTCACTCGATAGACACTGGTTATAAAATATTCCAAAATATTTATGACTGCTGTTCAAGCCTCACTACAGTGAACATCACAAAACCTGCTTAGGTTTGTATCCAAACATGGCCATAGGAAAAAACACAAGAAGAGGTTGTCCTTCTACCATCGAGACAAGTATCTCAAGTGACAAACCGGAGAGCTCCATCCACTTCTATCACCTGCAAATATAGCTAGCAAGATGCTACCAGACGCCTCTTACATGTGTCTCCATTACGTTAATGACCCCAAAACAGATCTGTGATAGATAAATATTGAAGGGTGGATTTTAAGAGCCACTGAAATGTTTATCCTTTATTTCTATAACAGTAGCAGATAATTATTGGTACTATATTTTATTGTAAATGTCGAAACACCTTTGTTTTGTAGCCAGAGAGTAAAGTAAAAGTGGAAAAGAGATGCAGATTCTGGTGGGTGTCTTTTGTGAGAAATTATGTATCTTGGTGATTTTGTTTAGCTAAAGGCAGTAAGTTTGCTGGCTTTCAGGGAAATGTAGGGAAGTGGAAGAACTGGAATAAATGTGTAGTGAAGAGTGATGGCAATAATTCAAGGTTAGAGGACGATGGAAGTCATGCAGACTCTCCTCATATCAAATGGCATTGAGAAATTATCTGGGGAAGTCTACCGATTTCAATAAATTTGTTTAATTGTTATATTGATTCTTATTAATGTATGCAGAATATGCACTTTATAAAATATCAACGATTGTCAATGTCTTCCACCATCTTGCCCGTTAAAATTGAAAGTACATTACGACCTATAAGGCCATGCAGGATTCCAAATGAACCTTTGGTTGAGTAAAAAAGAAGACAGTATATTAAAATTAAAAAAAACAGGGTTCCAATATATAATAATGTAACTCAAGGGGAAAATTACATTCACAGAACAAGCCAATTCCCTTTAAAATTATAAGCAGCACAATAAGAATAATTTTAGTCCAATTATATAGTTTTGAATTGTTACTATTTCATAATTCCATTTGACCCTGGGGGCTGCAAATATGGCCTTCTCACTCCTCTCATTTGTCAAAGAGTGTCAGTGTGTGAGGTGGATGGACAGTAAATCTCCACATTCCATCTTCTAATGCAAGTACTGCACAGCCAAATTACATCATGTGATACAGCTACTAGTAGAGGAGCGAGCCCAATGACCATATGGCACAACTAGAAGATGCTAGTTGTGCTGTGTTTGCATTAGAAGATGTAATATTGAGATTCCTGTCTACCTGCCATAGTGACACGGTCTCAGGGATGAGAGGAGAAAAGGAGACATGGCAGCCCGCTGAGGTTGAGTATAGAAATTCTTTAAAAAATACAATAAGTTTACATTAATATAACTGGGCTAAAATGGCTTTCAATGAAGGGACATTTTTTTTCTTTACTGAATCAGTTTAGGGTATTTAATAACATGTCACAGTTTATTTTCTTTTTTCAAATAAAGGTCTCAGGGCAGAAAGACTTATTCGCAAATGTAACTTTCTTGAGGGCTTTTGCTAACCAATGGAATAGTAAATGTAACCAATAATTACAAATATTCTAACTGACTTAAGAATAAGTCAGAAAGAATACTAATACTCTATTTTAGAAATAGTAAAACCTAGCTTTTATTAAGAGACTAATATAAAATAAGGAAATTATGTATATCTCAAAACATATAGAAAGTGAGACAAAGCTTCTGCTGATAATATTTCAATGATAGCACCTAGCTGTCACAAAATATAGTTAGACAATTTTTACAAATTTACACAATGCCAAAGTGTTTCTATATTTTGTGACAGCTAAGCTCTATCATTGGAATATTATCAGGGGAAGCTTGGTCTTAATTTCTATATGTTTTGAGATATACATAATGTCCTTATTTTATATTAGTATCTTAATAAAAGTAAGGTTTTATTATTTCTAAAAAAAAGAGTATTAGTACTCGTTCTGTTTTGATCTTAAGCCAGTTGAATATTTGTAATTATTGAATCTATAGACAAATATGTTATGATCCGGGGTAAGGGGCCATTACTGCCCAGGGCCACCTGCTATACATTACAGGTTAACTACCCACAAGGACCTTTTGGGTTCTTGGAAATTTCGGCACCAGCACTCTGATATCTGGCTTCTGTATCAGTCAGGGTCTCTCCATCAGGGACCAGCACTTCCAGGAATTTCAGTAACCTTCCTGTGGTAGTGACCAGGACAAGCTACTTGCAGGGTGGAGATAGGATCAGTATAGCAGCCTCCAGGAGCAAATAAGAGAACATACAATGTCTACATGTCTCAGCAGTGAACTGATTTTTTATTTTTTTAAGTTAACAATATTTATAGTGGTTAGATACAGAGGGGGTGTACACAACAATGATAGGAAGTGGCAGACAAAAACAGGAGATTGACTCCACATGAGGTGTAATAGTCTAACATTCTGTCTGGCACCTGTGAACGATAGGCCAACCTCCAAATACACAAAAAGCTGTCTCCATGTCTAGTGGTCCAGACCTCAAATAGAGTAAATTAACTTTATCTGACAAACCATGGGACAAAATAGATTACAATAAATGGAGGTGTTTATGCACAGTCAAGTGGTCTGTCCTTTATGGTGGCTCAATGGGCTAAGATACACCACATGTGTCTATAAGTGTTGTGACAAACTGGCTGCCACTTCCGGGGGCAATGACCTGTTGACCTTCTCTGTAATGAAGTAGCTCAGGAGGCGTTATAGCTTTAAGGAGCTTTACTGAAAACTTGGTCAGCAGGTACAAACAAAAATAATACAAAACAAAGCCTAGCTTCCTTGAAGCACTAACTAAACAGAAATAGCTGTTTCCTCACTACCATAAACTAATGCAAAATAAAGCGTTCATATATACAGGCCTGAAAGTTTTTCTGCTCCAAAAGTCTGTGGGTTTGCTTCAGCGTGCAGAGCTGTCTCTCCTACCTCTCAGTCCAGACTGAACCCAACCTGCTGAGTGCTCAGTAGTCCTTTTAAGGCAGAATGCAGCTGGGCTTAATGTTGTAGGAGGCTTAACTTTTTCACTTCCCAGGGGGAAAATGGCTCTGGTAAGTCTGCCGCTTACATACACCCCTTGTATGATTTTGTTACAGTGTGTATCAGTATTGGTGAAATCCATGCCTTAGTCAAATTTATATTTTTATTAACAACTTTATGACTTCTCTGTCCCTGTTTGAAAATGTATATCAATTATATTAGTAGTGCTGGATCAAGGGTCAGAAACCAATGGCTCTAGAGCTAAATGTGGCTCAGTAAAAATTAACATATGACTCTTTTGTTAAGCACAAACACAATGTCATTAATTCAATTTGTGTTAGTTGTAATGCATACAATGTTTACTATATGTAAGAGTGTTATTTACTATTAAAAGATGGTCTTAAATAATGATTATTTTTGATCCCTAGCTCTAAAGTTTTCAGATAGATTTTCTTTTTTTATTATAACAGTTTGCAGACACTTATAATAGGTGATAAAGGCCACCTTGGAATAGTCAGAGGGGTTTGCTAAGTGACTGTGAGTGGATTTATGTCACTATGCCACTTGATATTCACTCCAAGACAAGCTCTGTGGGAAGAACAAAAGCTTTAAAGATTAACAGTAAGGGCATATAATTTTACAATTCTGATTTTACTGATGAAACTACATTTTTAAACTACCGTATATACTCGAGTATAAGCCGACCCGAGTATAAGCCGAGGCACCCATTTTACCACAAAATACAGGGTAAAATGAATGACTCGAGTATAAGCCGAGGGTGGGAAATGTGCTGTCCCCTGTGTCCCTCTTGTGCCTTCTGTGTCCCCCCTCTCTCTCCTGTGTCTCTTCTCCCCTCTCCCTTTCCTGTGTCTCTTCCCGCCTCCCTTATCACCCTTCTCAACCCCCCTCCTCATTCTCAACCTCCCTCCTCAACCCCACTCCTCATCCTCAACCTCCCTCCTCATCCTCCCTCCTCATCCTCAACCTCCCTCCTCATCCTCATCCTCCCTCCTCATCCTCAACCTCCCTCCTCCCTCCTCAACCTCCCTCCACATCCTCCCTCCTCATCCTCACCTCGTATATGCTAATGACGCGGCATGCATGTGACGTCACATGCGCGCCGACGCCGAGTCAAGGAGCGGAGGCCGGAGCACAAGCAGGTAAGAGAGGGGGGAGGTATTTAGGGGGGTTTAGGTGGAGGAGGGGGGTTGAGGGGGGTATATGCTGAGGAGGGGGATTTAGGTTGAGGAGGGGGGAGGGAAAGAGATATGGGGGTAGAGAGACACACGGGGGGTTAGAGACACACGGGGGGTTAAAGAGACACAGGGGGGTTAGAGACACACAGGGGGGTTAGAGAGACACGGGGGGAGAGTGACTCGAGTATAAGCCGAGGGGGCCCTTTTTTGCCTTAAAAAAAGGGCTGAAAAACTCGGCTTATACTCGAGTGTATACGGTAAGTATATTACAAAGTAGTTATATATTGTAGACTACAGTTTAATATATAGTGATGGAGTATTGGCCCACCAAGGGCCTCATTCAATTGCAATTTGGCCAATTGAATAGGGCTCTAAATAAACACAAACATATTTTTTTAAAATATTTTTTTAGTTAGTAAGCATCTATCCAAAAGCAAGGTTTTGACTAACTAAAAACTTATTTTAAAAGAATATAGTATGTGCTCATTTAGACCCCTATACAATTGGCCAAATCGCAATTGAATGAGGGCCCAAGTGTATAGGCTAAAGTCTACCTGAACTAATTACAATAAGTGCAGGTAGACTTAGGCTCATAAACCTTGGTGGGCCAATACTCCATAATGATTTCCCAACGAGGGAGAAATGTGACTTCTGACAATGGATATAAGTAATTTATATTACATATATTTGTTACCATGGCAGCAATTATGCTAAATCTCTATAGGCATATATAAAGTTGAATATTATATTCCTTGTTTTTTTTAACTTATAGCAGATGCACTGCATATTTTTAAAGCAATTGGATTTATCAAAATATATTTTTAGAAGACTACTCTAGACCAAATGTTTGTGACGTATACCAGTCTAACAACAGCTATGAAAGCCATTAGCATAGTAGTTTACAGAGAATTCTCTTCTAGCTTGGAGGGGTGAGCTTTTGTATACTGAGTAATGAAGAGTAAGGAGAAGAATGTGCGGTTGATATCACTGGAGTAGTCAGTATTTGACACCTCCCCCCTTCCCTGCACATGCCAAAAAGTGTAAATGGTAAGAATTGCTCCTGCAAAGATATAAACACACACAGCTTTCAGCAAAATATCACGGGTGCCTCCAGGTACCAACAGATGAATCAAATATGTTTTTGTTTCTAATTAAAAATGAGCTTTTTGAGCTTTTCCGAGCCTAATTATGCTTTTTATCATACATGTATTAAATATATACACACACTCATGGCAAATATACTAACTCTATGTTGTTTCAGGGAACTGTGTCATACAAACTATGAGGCTCTATGGACAAAGCATTTAATCCCTGGATTGGGTGTAGTACAGCAACATCTTTTTTCAGAGGGTTGTTGCATATGAGAATTGCAGAATGAGAACCAACAATGCCAGGGTCCCGGCTAGTACTATGAGGAGATAACCCACTCACTGTAATACATCAGTGCCACCACCCTCAAAAGACAAGTGCAGAACTAAAATACAAGGGGCCTCATACAATCGGAAAAAAAATCGCAAATCTCTATTCAATTGCTACAATTCCTTAAGACCGCAAACGCATTCAAGCCTGCAAACGGCAAATGACGGCTTAAATCTTACAGGTTCCAAATAGGACCCGTAAAGGGTTTACAGACTATTCTGTAACACTGCAAAAGAAAAGAAAAACACACCAATGGACTTTAAAATATTGGAAAAGTAATGGAGGGCATTAGAATTCATTGCACAGCAATTCCCAATTAACAAATAGACCTTTAAAAAAAATTAATATGTTGGAATGGTCATGCATATGTCAATATGAAAAGTCATGCTCCAATATGCTGAAAGCAATTAAAAAGACACTACCTAATTAAATTGCAACACAAAAACATGAAACTGCTTGCCATATTATCCCTTTCTCACTCACAGAGGCTCTAATATGGACCAAAAAAATACAAAGATCATTGGATAAACATCTCACTCATCAGATCTAGATTGAGAAAACAAATAGTGACCAAATTACACAGCCGCATGCCATATATCAAGTACCAGGGGGACATTTTATTTTTAGTTGTTCAGTCCCTCAGTATGTTCGACTTTCTATGACCCTATGGACTGCAGCACACTTACTTATATCTCTGTCTGTGCTTATCCACAAGGTTTGCATGGTAAACATACTGTAATGGGTTTCCAGTTCTTTCTAGTGGAATGAGATTTGTCTGACCTCTCTGCTATGACCTGCCCACCTACATTGGCCCTACATGGCATAGCTCACAGCTTCATTGAGGTACATAAGCCCCTTTACCCCCACAAGGTAGCAATCCAGAAGGGGTCCAGTGGAACATAAACCACCCTAATCTACTCTAGCCCATCAGGAAGGGCCGCAAACACACATGGAGGCTGTGCAGAAGCTTGTGGAGCAAGAGCCAACTCACCTCCACGCCATTACTGGTGGCCATGTGCCAAGATGTATACCCATTATCATTTGGTGATATCCCATCAAGTGTTTTGCTATATTATCACCTGTCATATTCTTATCAGGCCTTCAGGGGAATGTTGATATTCCACAGTATCACAAATTGGACCTGTCATGTGTATTAACCCTATATCATGTTACTATTATTACTATTATATGTATTAATCTATTGCATAGTAACTAGGGCTCATTAGTTTACTGATATAGGAATGTGACACAAATGTGATGTCCCAAAATCCCAACCATTGAAAACACACTGACACTTTGATAACGGTATAACAAATGCATCTGTACTAACCCTTTATGTTGATTATATATGATATATATTATTATATGATATCTAATGTTATATGTATTGATCTTTTGCATAGTAACTAGGGCTCATTAGATTACATTTTAGGAATGTGACACATATGTAATGTATGTGGATGTCCCATAAACCCAACCATTGAAAACACACTGACACAGTTAGTACGGTATAACAAAGATGTATTTCATACACAAAGCACACTCAGAAATGTACAAGACTGTGCATTTTGTGAAATGGATGTGGTGTGGGCTGACATGGACAAGAGGCTTTTTTTTTAGAAAAAGGAGATACCTAAAGGGGGTAATGTCATAGTCTAGAATAATTATAATGCAAATCACCTACCAGGGTCACATGTGGTCACTACAGCACTGCAACCGGAATCTGATGAAAAAAAGGATCATCAGAAATCACTCCATGTAATTGAAGAAACCATTAATGTACATAGCACTTACAACTTGTCTATATCTGATCAATGAAACATATGCATAAACCTCTGGACTGTGTAATGCAAACCAGTTTCACACACACAAGTGTTTCCGTAAAAAATTCTGAAAAGAAGTGGTAAAAAAAAAAAGACAGAGGAGGATAAAAAAAAAAAAAGAAAAACATGCATGTATAGTAAAGTGCTAAATACTGTAACTGTAACAATATGCCAACTGACTTGATTTCCATCTGCAAGCATTACTAACCATTAGCAATAATAATAATGTTTCATTTCACAATAAATGCTTAGCTTCGACCAGCGTCAGTGGTCAAAGTGTACTATCACCTTCTTCCTATGATATTGTTCATCAACACTGATATCTCATCCATCAGCTTTACAGGTGTTAGCACATGTTAAAGGATACGCATGATATTAGCAATAGGGGAAAATACCCATTAATACGGAGAGGACACAAAGGTTAGCAGCCAGATTCAATGTTACTTATATCAGACACAAGGATCTGTTCTCAGACTGCTATTGAGGTTAGGATAACATGCTTCACTAGTTCATGTATTAATGCTGTCATTAACATGCCATTGTGAGACTCTGCAAGTCCACTGCCATAGCGGTATTAGTCTACATTTAAACTAACAACAATCTTGTCTTACATATCTGGATATATGATAGCTTTAATATTGTGGGAGCTACATGTTAAGGGGGCTGTCATTATAGGATTGTCTACCTGAGAGGCAGTGGGAATATCTTACACTTAATACATTTTCTTCACAATGCTTGCAGATGCACAAGATGCCTTCATAGACCGGAATTGCGCCTTAAACAAAAGAAAAAACACCTGCAAAATAAGGCCTTAAAAAGATAGGGACTGCAGCATCTCTTCTCAACAGCATTCCTCAGTGACCATCAATTGGTAAAATGTTACACAAAACCCTATGTTTCCACAGAGAAGAGGATCATGGACCATGTGATGGGAGGTAGCCATCTGTGTACAAAATATCACCATCACATAGGCCATGATCCTATACTCTCTAGCCAGGCCAGATTACGTTAACATTTGGACCAATAGATTGTCACTGAGGAATGCTGTTGAGAAGGCGCAAAACATAGGTGCAGCCTCTACATCCTCCATCGCCTAGCATCCGGGCCCCAATCCCCTGTGGGTGGCCGCCAACTCCCTCTAGAGGCAGCGGCACATGCAGTGGTGGTGCTAGTGGCGGTGGTCGTGGCCGAGGCATAGGGGGAGGAGAGAAGTGGCCGGGGAGTGGGGAATACCATGGCATCGCATGGCATCAGATGGCACATGGCATCTGCAGTCACTTGCTGGATTGTGCTCTTGTCCGCCCCCATCCTGAGCAGCCTGGCAAGGTAAGATTCAGTCATCAGATGGTGCCTCCTCTATTTTGCCTGGCCAGGCTGAGCATGACCTCCGCATGATTGGTGGAGATGCTGGCCTGGATCTTCCGAAGACACTCCAGTTGCTGGCGCATGATGGCCAGCATCTCTGCCTGAGAAGCCTGGCTGGGTGGTGTTGGGGATGGAGGTCTGTGGCACGTTGCTGAGTTAGGAGGTGGTGTCTCAGTGGGAAGGGTCTGGGGCCCAGCTGAAGCTTCCCTCCACAAGGGTAGTGGTGTTGCTGGACCTTGTGGTGGTGGCCAGACCTCTGCACTGCTGAGGGGGGCAGAGCTTCGGGTAAACCCAGCTGGTCCCGCCAATAGGAGGATCCTGGCAATAGGATGAATCTCTGGAGGAGGGGGACAGTGGGTTCAAATGCCGGTGGAGCTGATGGTCCTGCCGGTGACCCCTGCAGCTCCTTTTCTTTCCTTTCTCCCCCTGCGTGTGTTCCTGCTGGGCGGGGACTCGATCGCCAACGTCCTGCTGCGATGGAGCCGGCACCCCCGCCTCTGGCTCACCACTGGACCCAAATCTCCTTGAAGCTGAAAGAAAGAAAAGTAAGGTATATTGTTAAACACGCCTTGCATCAGAATTAGAGAATAATTACCAGATTTAATATCAAGCTGAAAGGCTATCTATATTCGTTCTTTTTCTCACTCATTTGGAGATACAGTGCTCTTAATAGTGGATGAATTTGCCGAATGACCACATGATGGCGATGGATTTGACTAGCATAGTCTAATCCAGAGAATTAGCAGAAGACCATATATGGTATTCTTGTACGCATGGGTGTGTGTAACTTTGAAAACTGGATTTCTCCAGTTTTCCATGGGGCCGAAGGAATCCTTTGTGTGGACAGCTGACCAGCGAGGTGACTTTGTGGAGGACATGTGACCTAACTGACCAGTAAGAAGTAAAGAACATGAGTATGGGGATGGGATTCAAATACAGGAATAAAAGTAGCATACCAGGCTTTCTCTCTGTCTCTCTCTTCTTTTCGCTCTTTGCTGTTACATCTTAGTTGCTCTGTGATGGTCTGGTAAAGTATCATACACACACATGAACATAATTGGTAGCTTTAGAATGCCTTTCTGCTAAGTTAAGAGATGTTTCCATTGTATTATCATGTATTATTAATGTACTAGCGACTTGCCCGTCAAAAAATGACGGCAATAAAATTGTAAGGCAGGTAATGCTGTTTGGTCAAGACATAAATTTTGTTGGTGGTCCGAGATCCTTCGGCGCTCATTACGAGGCTGTTGATTGCTGTATTTTTTTTTTCTGATAGGCGCTTTTGCTGTTATTGTTTTGTCAGCGTTGATCTGCTTTTTGCGCTTATTGCAAGGCTTTGTGTGCTATGAGCAGCGTTGGTGCTCGTTGTGAGTCGCGCGGTCATTGGGTTTTGTGTTTATTGTAAGAGTGTTTTTTTTTGCTATTGTATATATTTTTTTTGTATGCTAATTAAATAATTAATACATTAATAAATTAATATACTTTACCTACTTGGAAGTAATTGTGCTGAAGCATTATGCTGAAGAGCTGACAATCTGTTTTGATGTTCCTGCAGCATACAATGTAGGTTTGCACTGTTGTGGAGCTGAGGTGTAAGTGTCAGCAATGTGTGCAGTGTGTAGTGTAAATAGGCTGCGTGCGCGAGGGAAAGCCGTTAGGGTAGCTGTGTACTTCCGCATTGTGTAAGTTAGTGTTGTAAAATGGCGGCTAATGTGTATGTGGTACGCGGCTGTGTATGATGTAGCGCCCTTGTTAAGAGTGTATCTTGTACCTCGTATGGCTTTTTTGAAAATCTGTATGTGCTTGGTGGTGTTTTGCGTGTTTAGGGTCCTGTAGCCTCCTTTTCAGATTTTTTGGCGGCCATTTTTCCTCTTGCTTAGGGGATTTTCGTGTGTCTAAACTCTGGAATTTGGACTTAAATTGAGGTGTAACTTCACTTGCAGAGGTCCTGGGTGCCCCCTTGCTGTGGGTAAGCTTTTTATGTATTTTTTGTGTGTATTTATTGTGTTTTGAATGTTTTCAGGTGCGCACAGTGCGGTATGTTAAAGTTGTAATGTTTTTTTTCCCCGCGGTTCGTATTTTTTTGTGTAAGTCGTATATAGTGATTGCATGTTAGATGTATTTTGGTAAAGTGCCGCTTGTGTGGGTGTTTGTAACCGCGTGTAAGGCGCTGCAGAGCCTCCACCTCCGCAAATGCGGCCCCTTGCCTGCGGCTCATTGCAGCCAACGTGGGAGCCTCCACCTCTGCAAATGCGGCCCCTCGTTTGCGAGGGTCCACATTTGCAGTCCGAAAGTTGTAGGGGGTCTTAGGGCTTTGCGAGGGCCGCAGTTGCGGCAGGCTCGCTACGCTGACAACTATATATGTGATTCGTATTAATTATTGTATTTTAATAAACACATATATATTTTGTAACCATTAATCTGTAACGCCTCTTGAATATATAAGTCTGTTTTTCCGTAGAAGGCAAGAATCTCAGGATGAGATTAGAATAATTATTATGAATAATAATATTGTAATTAATTTTTATAACAGTTAATGGCGAGTCTGCTTATTTTTCTTACCGTGTACATTCACTTGTATTTGGGGGGATTTTATCCAAAATGTCTCTTTGAAGTTACAAGTGAACTTAGCGGACGAAAAATGTAACCTGTGATAATTGGTGATATTGTCAAGCGTTTTCTACGAAGAAAGTCGTTGGCCACAACATTTTTGTTTTTGGGATCCAGAGGCACCAGAGTGAGACGCAATTGGAGTAAGACGGACGTAATTTCTTGGGATCCATTGGTATCCAGACGGAGACATCAAATTGGGGTGCACAACTTTATTGATTAGGGACCGTGCTGAAGACACATCAAAATGTAAGTAATGGAGATAATTGCTAAATATAGCGATTTTGAACCAGTGATTGTTGAAAATGATAGTATGCTTAGCAGAATACATGATTTGTGGTTACAATGTGAAAAGCAAAATAAGCAAATTGATAAGAAAAAATGGTGCTTAACAAAGGAGAGGAATAAGTTACAGAATTGTATGAAATTGTTAATGTGTATTAAGAACCAGGTGAATATGGCTATAATGGGGAGTATTCCAGTTGCAGCAGTTACAGAGACTAGTCAAGAAGCAGACTGTTGTCCAAAATGTGGCATTAATGCAGATTATGTGAATACTTTAGATGATAATTATGATGCTAGGGGACAGTTGATAGCCTCGCTCAGAGAATGTTTATCTGATAAGCAACATCTGATTGCAGTAATTGGTAGTAATGAGTCAGCTTGTACATCATCAGAGGAAGAGGGTGGATTACATCTTGTAGAGGAAGAGCAACAAGTAAGAGAAATAAATGATGTAAGGGACAATTCTGATGTTAGTAGGACTATACCAGACTTAACCCCTCACATAGTAAGATCTAACCCTCAAAGTTTAGGACACGTACCAGATGCTTTACATTAAACATCATGTGAGAGAAATAGAGAGAGGAATTATATAACATCACAAGCCTCTACAATAATCAGGCAACAACACCGAGATAAAATAGTGAAACAATTGATAAAGTTTAAACCATTATTCCCACAATATGATGCAAAGATAGATGTGTTGTCCAATATGTCTAATTTTGAGTCATCTGTTAAACAGTACATGCTTTCTCCTAAAGAGGCATGTGTTATGTTAAAATTGGGGCTTCCAGGAGGTCTAGCATCTAGATTAGAGGCCCCAGTTTGTAGTCCAAAGGATATCAATAAAGAATGGTTTAAAGAAGACAAACGGGTTACAGAAGGGGACAGACTGAGAGCTGTGTCCAAGTTGATCACAGGGAACAGAGACTTAGATAGCCATTCCCTTGCTGAGATGAGAGTAACTGTACAGGATAACCCATGGGTGTTTGCTTCTAAATTTGAGAAAGTGTACAGACTCACACATAGAGTGCCCCCAGTTCAGACCTCATCAGATATGTTACAGTATCTAGTAAGTAAAATGTACTTATTTGGACCCTAGCATACAAATGATGGCAGAGGAGAAAGATACCATGGAGGCTGTGATATGTATTACTGGTAAGGCACGGCAAAACATTCTAAGTAAAGGAGTCACAGGGCCACGTAAAACTGCAGTTGTGACTACTAATTAAGGAAAACGTAATCCCTTGGAAATTTCCTTCAGAGGGATTTGTAATTATTGTAATAAGCATGGACACAGATTCAGAGATTGCAGGCAATGGATGAGGGAGCATAAGCAAGGTGAGGGATGGCAGGCACACCAACATACATTCGGGTCTCCAAAAGATAGGATTGATGAGAAGGGTGCTTTCAGACAGAACAATCCTAAACCTCCAGATAAAACACGAAAGGAGTATGCCCCCAAGACCAGGCCTGGGAATAATCTGTATGGGCCAGCACAGGGAGCTTTAAGAATGATGATGGCAGGGATGGAGAGGAATCAGGGGAGGCAGTATGAGAATAATTCCTCTCTGATATCCTTATCTCATTGACTATCACTTATCCTGGTAGTCATGGTTCCTGTTTGTAGTACATTTAGGGATAATTCTGGACGTACCTGTGTTAATGGGGTGATTTCAGGCCATAAAACAGGTGCTTCAGTAATTTTAACAGATTTGCCAATAAGTCCCCCATATGGGGCAAAACAAACATTTTTTTAGGGGACTCTGGGATCCCAGTCCCTGGTTTTTCCCAACCCAACAGTAATTTACATTAGGACATGAGTGGACAAAAGGAAATTACAATTTGGCAGAGTAGGAATGCAGAAGGTATTTTATTGGGTGATGATGTTATCAGCGCAGAAGGGATGATAGTTTTTTCAATATGGGTTGAAGCTATCCCTCTTACACGTGACACTGCACAAGCTACTGCAAAAGCATTATGGGAACATGGGTTTTCAAGATGGGGTTTTCCTGAACTCATTGAGTCAGACAGAGGTACACATTTTACTAGACATATAATGCAAAACCTCTGTGCCCTACTGGGAATACAGCAGAGATTCCATGTTCCGTATCACCCACAATCCTCGGGTATAGTAGAACTCATGAATCGAACCATTAAGTCTAGGTTAGCCACAATATGGTAATTCTTGGGTTACACACTTACCAGCAGTTCTAATGGCTATTAGAGCTACACCTGCCACTGCTACTAAATGTTCTCCCTATGAGCTCATGACAGGGAGATAGATGGCTCTAGGCCGCCCAGGTGATCCTCAATTGTCCACTCCCCTGAGAGAAGCCGTGTCAAGAGACCAATATCTCTCCCAAATTCAGGAGGAGTTAAGATTACTGCTACATTTTGCTGCCTCTAATATGGCCCCGACGGATTGTATAGTGTCATCTAAAATTCAAACTTTGTTTGAAAAGGGGGGATGATCATGATTAAAAATGTTAATAAAAATTTTCCATGGGATACAAATTGCGGGTCCCTATGTCATTCTAGATACATTGGGTACTACAGTGCTTAAGGTAATAAGATCAAACCCCAGATAAAACAGAAGGCAGCCTGGTCACAAATGGGTCCACGTGGACCAATGTAAATTGTACAAAGGAACAGAAGTCCCAGATGTAGATATTTCTGCTAAGAACTGATACTTGTTTGATCTTTTCAGATTTGGCAACGAGAAGTCAACAAGGCAGATGAAAATGCATTTGTCTTTGTGAATTTTTTAGGACAATGATATTCATATGTAATAATCAGGAAATTGATAAGACAAAGATGATCAAGTCATACACAGATGATCAAGGCATGGACAAAGATATGGAGCAGTGACAATGTGGAGGAACCATGTTTTGATCAACTGACTTTAAGTGGGGGTGGGACTGTGGACATTGCTGGGACAAAAAGTCATAATAACAGTAGTGGATTTTGGAGGGACAATCTGGGTAATAAAAGGAACTGGGAATGTGAATGAACAAACTGGGGAAAATGGACTATAGGTCTGATAGGTGAAGGTATTAGGTTTTCCCTTATTTTTCAAAACCCTGTTATGTCCATGAATCAGCAAGGGTATAGCATAACAAAAGTGATCACTGAGGAGGTGTGGCTAGCAGCAAACAGAGAGGAAGCACAATTACAGAGCTCCCTGCAAAAAGGCTTTAATACAACATGAAATTACCAAGCAATTTAGATTATTTTTGATCTACAAGACCAGATGCAGTGACTGAACAGTCTGGATTGCTCTAGCACTGTGCAGCAACTTTTGGACTTCACTTTAGCACAGATCTACTGGACTGAAAGATACTGGATGGGGCACAATCAACAACTATTGGAAAGGTGTCTGGTGAGTCTAAACCCCAAAGGGGACCCTTTTATGTCATCCTACCCCAGCTAGACCCCAGCTCACCTACCCAGGGAAGGGCCTCTTGATGGGAGATATAAAGTGGAGCACAACATATAATTTTTCACTTCATAAAAATTAACAAGCACTCTATATGGGTTACTACTGAAAGCTAACACAGGGTAAAGCTAGCAATAGCCCTGCAACTATACACAGACACTGGTGGACATAGAAAAAAAGGGATTGAAGTGCATTCAATGAACTTCTACACCAATCTGGGATCATAAAGAGCAAGTGGAGTTGTACCCCCACACCCCAGGGACTGTACCTTTACAGCATCTCATTGCTGGGACATATATGTTTGCAACCATCATTAAAAGCTCTGTTTATTAAATCCTAATTGGTGCTGGACTCTAATCAGCAAAGCAATTGAAGCAAAACTGCCACAGCCAAATGTAATGAACTGTTAAAGACAAGGAATTTACTTTTTTTTTCCTCAATCCCTTATCATCTTAACTTGTTTATGTTATATGAGATAAAGGGATCGGCTACACTGGTTGTATAAGCTTGCTGATGACTACTCCCTGTATAAAAGACAGCTCAACACTACCACCAAGTGGCAGCTTACGAAAATTACATGCTCAGGCTTAAAAATGCAAATCAGGAATGCAATATATATATCTGTGCTTCTGAAAATCCACTACAACTGACATGCCTATCAGTGCCTCTGAAATCCACTACAACTGACAAGCCTACTTAGGCCTTTACAACCCAGTGTCCTTTGATTTTGTTGCTATTGTCTACTGAAGTTTGTTAAGTGTGTGACTAGAGCCTGATTTGCATTCTTATGTTCTAGTCCTATTTCAAACGACAGCCAAGCCCTGATTTTTTGTTGTCAATATTTACAGCTGTGGCAAAGAATCCAACTATCATTGCCTTGGAACTGTGACACACAACTCTGCAAGTTCTTATGCCTCACTCCCCTGTGATAGGGGGCATTTTGTGACTTGTGGTCTCTATGCTCTAACTAGGGCAGGGCTAGGCCCAGTGACTGACTGCCATTCTGATTTCACTAAGTGCATGCAGCTGCCTGACACCAAAGGCAGGTGGATACAATTGTTATCTGTCAAAGTAGAAAAGGGGCACCATCTACCCTACATTGGAAGTTCACAGATTCTCATGTGCACAATAAAAGTATTTTATTCCTTCTTTGGCGGATCAAGCTACAATGT
This sequence comes from Discoglossus pictus, assembly GCA_027410445.1. Lineage (NCBI taxonomy): Eukaryota > Metazoa > Chordata > Amphibia > Anura > Alytidae > Discoglossus > Discoglossus pictus. The sequence goes on from CM050164.1 coordinate 31,474,740, forward strand.
GGCTGGTGCTGAGCAGAGCACACTACAATTCAGCCGCCCGATGGTCAAAGTGACAATTCCTGAAGCACTCTGGTAACTTACTATATCTTGGGGTCTAATGGGGTGCACATATATTCAGTGTACTGCAATAAAGATATACAGCACTACTACCCAGAGAAATTTCAGGAATATAACATCAGTGATCTTTAAACTACATTAACTTACTACTACAAGAAATTAAGACTATCAATTACATCTGATACTTCCCTGGTCTGCCACTGCCATCTAGTGGAGGAAAGTGGTAAACCACAAAGGGACTTCCTGATAGCACAAAGCTTATGGGGCATATGTTTCACATGAGAGACTTGATATTCTCCAGGATGTAACTTCCTATTCCCATATGCCCGTTACATGGGGACACTTACAAACGCAAAAGTGACAAAATACCTTTTCTTATGTCATTGCTGGAGTAGCTACGAGAAAAAGTAGCAAGAATATACAATCTTATTACTTGCCTAGAGCGTCACCCCCTGCATCTCAAAAACAACAGCCTAACTCAAAAACCACGGCAGCAACAACGATGGAGCATACAGCGCCAAGCACTAAGGGTGATATCCAAGACCTCAAAGACCTGATCCTCACATTCAGGGAGGACATCAGAGCGGACATCCAAAAAGTCTCAGCAGACTTGACGTCCGAGATAAAAAGAGTGGACGCTAAAACTGACTCGCTTGAAGAGAAATATAACAAACTAAAACAATCTCATGTCAAGATTGAGGAAGAAATCTCCATGCTAAAGGAGGAGCAAGCCCGCCACTTAACATTTCAGGAAGACCTAGAAAATAGATCTCGGAGACAGAATATCAGACTGAGAAACGTACCTGAATCAGTAACTGACCTCCATCTATACATGTCAGAGCTCTGTGAGTTTCTGCTACCAAATCTGGACTCTGAGCAATACAGACTGGACCGGATCCATAGAGCTCTGGGAGGTCGTTCCACCATGTCTGAACGCCCCAGAGATATCATCGCCCGCTTCCATTACTATACAACTAAGGAAATGTTCATGAGAGCATCCAGGGGGGGTATCCCTGACATCGAAGGGCACAGACCAAGTGTCTTTGCGGACCTCGCTCAACAAACGTTATTCAAGAGGAAAATGATGAAACCACTCCTGGACAACATCCTGGCCCATGGCTGGAAATACTCTTGGGGCTTTCCATTTCGCCTACTGATTGCCAGGGACGGCAAGTTCTTTACCATCAGAACCCTAGAGGAGGGGATGGCCCTTCTAGCTACCTGGGGCATTACTTTAACAGATGCTCCTGGAGTTTCTGGCGACAGCCAACCCGTCAGGGAGTTGACAGAGGGTCCCCGAGGAAGAACAGTTGGTCTTAATTCTCGTGGTAGAGGTTCCAACCTCCCCTCCAGAAGACATCAAAACAGGGCCCCTGACCAGCCAGATGTGCCATAGATCCAATAACACTGTGATGTATTGTTATATGATATGTTATAGTTAGGTTCTACCTCTTATTTTGATCTTCTAAAACTTGCGACCAAAAATATGAACAGACATGACTAGTTAAACTCTTGCATAACTATCTGTCACTTTAGAAGAATATTTCTTCTTTTTTTTTTATATAGATATTGATAGTGTCCCTTAAGGGCTTCACCATATACACACCCCCCGGCGAATCCAGTCAGTATTGGAGTCTAATACTACTGGACTCACCAATTTAATTAAAAGGACAGCGCTCGCTCTCCTTGAAGTAGTGTTATACTACGTTCCTAGTTTTGTTATATTCTATTAGTATAATTTTATTTTTAGAATTAAAAAAAAAAGAATTTCTTTTTTTTTTTTTTTTTTTTTTTTTTAATTTGTGTCAACAAATTTGACGCCGGATTACTTGACAAGCAGTTTCAACCACTGTATATCGTTGTGTTCTCCTCATCCGTTCTACCCTAACTTTTTACTTTACGTTTACATCAATTTGCACAGTGAAGTGACGCAAGTGGTTTCTGGACGGAGTCCCAGCGGGAGGCTCATCAGACTAGATACTCGAAGGCGGCTATAACCCTTAGTGCTCTACTAAGCTTGGCCTTGAGCCCCAGACAAACGGTGAGTCATGAATATTAATATCATTTCACATAATGCTCAGGGCCTGAATGAACCGATTAAGAGAGGGGTTGCCATAAAAGAGTATCAGAGACTAGGGGGAGATGTAATATTTGTGCAAGAAACACATTTTAAGAAACTAGCGGTCCCCAAATACTGGGGGAAAGCATATAAACAAACTTTCCACTCCACCGCAAAAGAAAAGAAAAGAGGGGTGACTCTCCTTATTCATAATAGGCTTACATTTCGCCACACCCGCACTCAGACAGACCCAGAGGGTAGATATGTGGCAGTACATGGCACCGTTCATGACCAGAAAATTACCTTCCTTAACATATATGCGCCAAACACTGATCAGAAGCAATTCTTCACTAAGATTTCAGATCTGATTATGGGCTGGGAGCACTCCCTCCTGATCATAGGGGGGGACATGAACACAGTCCTAGATCCATCTACAGACAAATCAACTGCTACCACTAAACTCACACCTCCCACGGCTACCCGAGCTCTTAAACATATTCTCAGATCTAATTGCCTGATAGACAGTTGGAGGATAATGAACCCCACTGATCGAGAGTATACTTTTTACTCCCCCAGACATCTGTCACACTCCAGAATTGATTACCTGTTCATTCAACAACACCTATCACTAAACTTAGAAGCAGCTTCCATTCGACCCATTTCGTGGTCAGATCATGACCTGGTTCTGATCTCCCTGTCTGGACTTCTACCAGCGGGACGGTCCCCCTCGTGGGCACTAAATCCCTGTCTATTAAACGATCTAGTCCTAAGGGAAAAAATCAGCAGTGCAATTGTGGAATACTTTGGGATCAATAGTGGGGGTGAGGTAGACGGGGGAGGAGTGTGGGCAGCCCATAAGGCAGTGATTAGAGGAGTTTGTATTCAGCTAGGAGCAGCAGCGAAAAAAGCAGATAGAGTGCAAATTAGGGACCTCAATAGCAAGATCACAGAGTTACAATCACTATTTGCCAGGAATCATGATCCTAAGATCTACAATTAAATTCTGAAATACAAACACACCTTAAACACAGTTCTCAGGAAGAAGGTGGTCTCCATGCTACAACGTACGCAGGCCAGCTTCTTTATGAGCACCAATAAACCTGACAGTATGTTGGCCAGAAAGCTTAAAGCACAGAGGGCGGACTCATTCATCCCAAAGATATTTACTAAAGGGAAAGGCCCGGTCTCTAAACCAGACCAGATTGCTGATGTCTTTCGACAATTTTATACAGAACTGTATTCCGCCCCCTCTCACTCAGGATCCTACTCTCACAAATCACAAATTGATGAATTTCTTTCTGGGATTCAGCTGCCACAAATTGAGGAATCACAGGCAGAGACCCTAGCAGACCCCATAACTGCTGAGGAAATTAAACAGGCTATTAAGGCCACGAGATCACATGCAGCACCTGGTCCGGATGGATTCACAAATTTTTATTATAAACAATACATCGATCTCTTGCTACCGCACCTCCAAGAATTATTTAACAGTTTCCTTTCTGGTTCTTCATTCAGACCAGAATTTCTAGAGGCTAAAATTATCGTAATACCCAAAGAGGGGAAAGACCCAGCACAGTGCGGTAGTTATAGACCGATCTCATTGATCAACACGGACCTCAAACTATATTCCAAAATAATGGCAAACAGATTGGCCCCATTGTTGCCGGCCGTGATCCATCCGGACCAGGTAGGCTTCATCTCAGGTAGAGAAGCACCCGACAACACCAGGAGAATCTTTAACCTGATAGACTTGGCTACCAGAGAGGATATCCCACTAATGCTCCTATCCTTAGACGCCGAAAAGGCATTTGATAGGATAGACTGGACTTTTATGTGGAAAACATTGGCGAAGTTTGGTCTGGGGGACGGCTTTTTGAAGGGCATTATGCCTTTATACAGCGATCCCAGAGCATGTATTATATATCAGGGATTTGTGTCCAAACAATTTAATATTACTAGGGGAACTAGACAGGGCTGCCCACTCTCCCCCTTGCTCTTCGCCCTTAGTCTTGAACCATTGGCAGCGGCAGTTAGAAATTGTCCAAACATTAAAGGAGTGCAGATTGGCCCTAATGAGCATAAGCTCAACCTTTTTGCAGACGATATCATGCTGTCACTTACAGATCCAATACCAAGCCTGCCTAATTTATTCCAATTGTTTACAGACTTTGGCAGAGTGTCAGGGTTCAAAATCAACACTAACAAGAGCATAGCCCTCAACATTACACTACCCCAAACGGTGAAACAGAACTTAGAAAACAGCTTTCCCATAAAATGGGCACCCAAACAGATAACTTATTTGGGTATTCATATTCCGCGGTCTATAGCGTTGGTATACGAGGCAAATTTTCCTCCTGTCTTTAACAGAATCAAGGCAGATATCTCGAAGTGGTCCTTCCTTAACATCTCATGGTTGGGCAGAATAAATTCCATCAAGATGAATGTGATTCCCAAATTATTATACCTATTTAGGACAATCCCAACCCCGATCAGGTTACCCGACCTTAGAGTGTTGCAAAAAACACTTTTTAAGTTCGCATGGAATAACAAGAAACCATGAATTAATAGAACCACAATGTGTGCGCCTAAACAGAAAGGGGGGCTAGCCTTCCCTGATCTAATCAAGTATTATAAGGCCACTAGATTAGCTCAAACCACGACCTGGTTTAAAAAAGAGGCCATACCGGTGTGGGCAGACATAGAGAGGCAACTTCTAGAAGACAAGCATTGGGTACTATCGCAGGTTTTATGGCTTAGCTTAGGTCGGGACCTACGAACAGGAGAGTTACCAATTTGTATTAGCCACTCTTTGAAATTATGGAAAGACCTGAACAGAAGGGTGGACCTCCTGAGCGTGGGTTCTGGCTTGATTCCACTATGGCAATCACACAAAGGTCAGCACCTCAATAAATTTACCCAGATGAAATGGTGGATAAAGAACAAAATAACAATTGTGGCAGATACCTGGGTGACCTCACAAAGCAACACATCGTCAATTATCACTGACATAATTCAGGTGCCACATAGAGAGTGGCTTAATCTGATGGCAATTAATGAGACACTAACACACTCTACGAAAATCAACAAATATCACACCAAATCTCCCTTTGAGAAATGCTGTATCAACAATCCCGGAGGTAAGGCCAATATAGCCATCATTTACAATCAGATGGTGTCTCTCACCAACAGGGTTAAACCACATTACCAAACTGCATGGGAGGCTGACTTGCAGGTAACTCTAGACGACAGCCAATGGAATAAGATCCTAAAACAAGCCAATACCTCTTCACTAAACGTGACACTAAAAGAAAACTCTTTTAAGACAATAATGAGGTGGTACCTTACACCAGCAAGACTCCATCTTCTGAACAAAACACACCCTGACACATGTTTTAGGGGCTGCACAGACACTGGTACACTGATTCACATGCTGTTTGAGTGTCCGAAAATAAGACCCATATGGACAGCAACATACGACCTATTAGAAACACTTTTGGGGACAACAGTAACACAAAAGCCTGAGGAAGCTTTGCTAGGCCTTCCAATTACGGGGCTATTCAAATCAGAACAATGTTTAACAACACAGATATTTTTGGCCACCAGATGCATCATAGCTAAACACTGGAAACTTACCTCCCCTACTCACATTGAAGTACTTCACAAAATCAGGTTCATTCGGGCTATGAGCTCACTTTCAGCTGAAATTGATGAAAGATACCGTCGATGGGCCTCCTGCTGGGACTTATGGACTCTACGAGGTCCACAATAAGGTTCGTGTGAACTACTTTTATGGGTTGACCTGATGTTTGATCTATGGTTTCACCTTACTGTACCTCCTAGACACATGTCTGCTTTGAGGAATGTATATATGTTCAAGACCTTGTGTGACTTTATATATATGTTTTACATGTTCATGTGTTATTCTAACCAAAAAAGAAAAACTTTGAAAGAAACTTTTTGATATATCTTGTTGATACTTGAGAGATTTGTTATATGATTTGCGGAACTTACGATGTTCTATTTGTTTATTCTTTCAATAAAAAAGTTAATTATAAAAAAAAAAAAAAAAAGTGATCACTGAGAACATGAAGAAGGTGTAAAATTGGAGGTAGCGGGATCCAACCGGGATGGACAAGTGAGGGTAACATTAACAATAGATGAGGGAAGGGAGCCTACAACAGTAGCCCCTCATCTGAACTATTCTACTACACTTGCTCCACCAAGGGTGGCTAACTATGCTGATAATCCCATGTGTGGGGATAAGAAAGTACTTTCCAGTACTTGTCCCTTTCAAATTAGTGCTATGAACCCCACACCGATATTGAGGGATGCTACATTTCAGCTGATTTCATGGAGAATAAGGTTGACAGATTGGCTAGTTTCTAAACACTTTCAAAATGTTTCCACAATTACAGCTACTATCGAAAGGTCTTTAATTAGATGGGTAATGGGTACCAGAAAAAGAAGTAAGAGGGATATTGTGGATACAGTGTTGGGAGGTGTAGGAACTGGTCTAGAAGTTGTAAATTCTATTGATTTTTCCAGTCTGACTACAACCTTACAGTCTGAGGATTTGTTAAATTCCAAAGGGTTACACACACACAACAAACCCTTAATACACTTGTAGAGGGACTGACAAAAGCAGTGATAGATATACAGGGTCCTGCTATACAGTATATTAAGGAGATATTGTTAGGGGTAATTGGGAGGTTAAAGGAAGTGTCTTGGGATTTTGTATGTCTTTCCATGCAAACCGAGCTATCAACTGATTTTAAGATCCTGGCGCAAGCTATGGATAATAACCATACCCCTTTGGGAGGTTGGCGGCAAGCTGAAATTAACAAAGAGTTATGGGTGAACAGTTGGCTGTGTTGCAAGGGAAATATATGCAGAGCTAATTCATTAGTATCAAACAGGGGAACATACCAAAACATATACCATATGACATCACTGGGAACTCCGGTAACAGAATCACATGTTTTACATCATGAGTTAAAGTTTTCCAACTTCATAGTAAATGGTACCACCATAGAACAAGTAGATGTGGAAGGTTGCATGAAATTCCACATCAAAATTTTATGTCTACCCAATCAGGTTAGAACAGTATTTGATTCATGCTGGCATAACCATTCATACTGCCAAGGGTTTGTAGAAAAGGTTAAACCCCAAGATATGATATCCCCCCTAGGACAGGGAAAGGTGTGCTCTGTTTCATTGAAATCAAGGGATGATATACACATATGGTTCAAACATTGTATATCTAGGGAACAGATTATTTAGGGAATTTACTGTGTCATAGACTATCCGGTGAGAATAAGTTCACAGCGGTTTCATCTCACAGTACCACAGATATTAACCTACAATAAAACCCTGGGGTCTCCTCTAATTGTACCAATTGTATCAGACATCACACCTTGGCAGAAATGGGTAATGTAACTTAAAGATGATCGTATGCTGCTCAAACACCAACAAAATTTTGGATAAAGGGTACACATACATTTTCCCCATCAACAGCAAGAACTCCAAGGGATTGAACATACATTTTCTTATCTGTCAAGTGCATCCTGGTGGCAGAAATTAGTTAATTCATTTTCAAAACACTCGTCATGGGGTTCTGCTTTTGGAAATATGATATTACATCCATTAATAATTGTATTAACATTGTCTATATTATGTATTATTGTTCAGATATGCATGTGTTGCTATCTAAAATCCATGATAGCACGTATATATAATTTGTACTATGGTATACGTATTGAAACAGCTCTAGTAAAATAGCAGACTAGCACACACATAGTGGGATATAGGAACTTTTTTAATGAATCATATACTCATTCTTATACTCACTCTTCTTAAGCTTCTATTGGAATGAAAATGTACATGTGTCTTTCATGGCCAAAGGGGGGATGTTAAACATGCCTTGCATCAGAATTAGCGAATAATTACCAGCTTTAATATCAAGCTGAAAGGCTATCTATATTCATTCTTTTTCTCACTCATTTGGAGATACAGTGCTCTTAATAGTGGATGAATTTGCTGAATGACCACATGATGGCGATGGATTTGACTAGCACAGTCTAATCCAGAGAATTAGCAGAAGAGCATATATGGTATTCTTGTACGCATGGGTGTGTGTAACTTTGAAAACTAGATTTCTCCAGTTTTCCATGTGGCCGAAGGAATCCTTTGTGTGGACAGCTGACCAGCGAGGTGACTTTGTGAAGGACATGTGACCTAACTGACCAGTAAGAAGTAAAGAACATGAGTATGGGGGTGGGATTCAAATACAGGAATAAAAATAGCATACCAGGCTCTCTCTCTCTCTTTTCTCTTCTCTTTGCTGTTACATCTTAGCTGCTCTGTGATGGTCTGGTAAAGTATCATACACACACATGGACATAATTGGTAGCTTTAGAATGCCTTTCTGCTAAATTAAGAGATGTTGTTTCCATAGTATTATCATGTATTATTAATGTATTCGTATGAATTATTGTTTTTTAATAAATACACATTTTGTATCATTAATTTGTAACGCCTCTTGAATATATAAGTCTGTGTTTCCGTAGAAGGCAAGAATCTCAGGATGAGATTAGAATAATTCTTATAATCATAATTAAAATTATTATGAATAATAATATTGTAATTTATTAACCATTTTTATAACATATATGTGTTAGGTATGATGAATAATACATTATTTTGTGTTCATTCCTAACGATCGAACATCTAGCTTCGGACCTGGATGATTTTCTTAATTGCAGCTAGGAGTAGCTATCATTTGCTAAATGTAATCTATTCTTTGGTTCTTGATCTTGATTGGCTCCTAATGCTATCTTGATTCCACATGCGGTCTGTAACTGCATATGCTGCAGTGGGCACACCGATACATGAACTCTCTATTGCTTGATTACTGTTGTTGTGCCCACGAATGACAGTGATTTGTCAGCTTCATGGATTTAATGACGCATCCATCTATCCCTTGTTAATTCCATAGAGCTGACATGTCAGTGTCCTTGTTGGTCATCATGTACATGTGCAGTGTGTGTGATGTACTGTACATGTGGTGCCATGTTGGTGTATGTTATATTCACCTGACATGGAGGCTGAATCCTGCTGGTCCACTAGGCCTGAAGATCGAGCGGTGGGCAACCAGCTCAATAGATCCTTGGCAACCCTCACCCAATCGTTGTAACTGACTGTCACTCTGGGCCAACACTTGGTGCTGCAGCTTGACTGTCCTCCTTGGCCATCGTCCTCATCTTGGCCCTGATGTCTTCAAGCCTGTGCTTCACAGACCTCACATCCCTTTCCGCTGTTTCCATTACTGTTACTGGGGCTAAGGCCTTTTTCCATGCCTGGTCTAACTCCCCCCCCCCCCCCCCCACCACCCGGCCAAGGATAACAGGGCATCCACGGATCACACCGAGGAGGACTACATTCTCCTGGTGCGTGTAGTTATGGGCCCTGTGCTTGACTTTAGCCTCTTGCCCTCCCTCGAACTACCCCCCCCTCCCCTTCTGTCCCTGTACTGGATGTGCCTATCTGTATTGGCACCCTGCGACCGTCCAACCGCCCACCACTTCTCCTCCACTCAACTCCTCCACTCTCTACCTCCTCTATTCCTCTCCTCCTCCTCCTCTCCTCCACTCTGCCCTCCGCAGCTCTCCTCCTCCTCTCCTCCACTCTCCACCTCCACTCCCCACCTCCTCCACTCTCCTCTCACCCACCACTCCTCACCTCCTCTCCTCCACCATTCCTCACCTCTTCTCCTCCACCACTCCTCCTCCACTCCCCAGGGCCACCTCTCTGCTCCTCTCCTCCCCACCTCTCCCCTCCTCTCTACTACCTCCATTTAAATCCCAAAAAGAAAATAACAATATATAAAAATAAGTATTACTGTATATATATGATGGGGAAAAAATGTATGTTTGATGTGTATTTATTAATTGTTGGGGGATGGGATGTGGGGTATAGGATGGGGGGAGTGTATGGCGTGATCTTGCTCTATGTTTATCTATGTGTGTTATTTAATATATGTGTATTTGTATTATGTGTAATCTGTAAATATGTGTACTCAAAGATTAAGTGTAAAATCATAATTAGAATAATATAAAATAATATAAAATAATAAAAGATACTGCTCTCAAAAATCGCCTATGCTCTCTCTATAACTGCTGCAACCACCAACTCCGGGACCTGCGTGCTACTTTGGACAACACAGTCAACGCATGGGCGTGTGGAACGCAATTTTATAATATCTCTCTGTTGGCCGAGAGGCTTGCATCGCACTCTGTAATAACGGGATTGGATTCTAACTGCGGACCGCTTTTTTTCCAGCTTATTAACAGCTTGCGTGCGCGGGAAGGGTTTACGGATTTAAGATTTTGGCCCGTGACTTGAAGCCTTGTAATTGTAGCAGAGTTCAAGCCCGCAGACGTACGGCCTGTATACCGTGAGTTACGGCCTTGCAATTGAATGAGGCCCAAGGTGATTTTCCCCTCTTCAAGAGAAACAGCTAACCCGGTCTATTTATTTGCGCTCATCAGTGAGATACAGTCAGTCTCTGGGCCTCATTCAATTGAGAAATTGTAGCTTACGGGAGTCAGTAATGTAGCCCATAAACTTATTTGCTATTTAATTGCCATCTTTTTGCGATCCGCAAACCATCTACGGGTTGCGGGCTGAAAATCCCTGCGGTTTACTTACGCCCCCATCTAAGCCTTTGATCTTTCACCTCCGTGAGAGTTATGATCGCTAAAATCGCTCTTCAATTGCCACAATTAATTGACATGCAACCTCCATCTTATACTGCCGTAATGATGACAGTCTAAATTTTCTATTGGCTGTGTCTGACTCGGGAGTTACGGCCTTGCTTAACTGGCTCACGCTCTGAAATGCTACATACGAGTGCATGGTTTATGTTTCTGGATTTCGGGCCGCAACTTGCAGCCTTGTTCAATTGAATTGATCCGTAATTGTAGCAAAGTTCAAGCCCGCAGACATATGGACTGTATGAATGAGGCCGTAGGTAAGGAGTCAATAATATACGTAACAGATCCAGATACAAAGTGCAACCAATAGAAAGATCATAACAGCAAAACTATATATTTTTTGCCAATTCCCATTAAAAGAGGTAACTAGGAATCTAAAGCACGGACCCTGCAAATTATTCACCAACCAGGCAAAAACCACTTCAATTAGTAGAAAGTTCTTTGTAGTTGGCAGTGAAGATAATCCCAAAGTCGTTTCCATTATATGTGGATGTTAGTACAGATGGAGCAAATGTACCTGTTACTTAGTGGAATCCACCTAAATCAGGGGTCTTCAGCTTTTTATAATTAAAAAGCCAGAGCCAGATTATGCAAAATGTTAAAGAAATGAAACAAACGAAGCGAGGGACGCAGTTTGGTCCGCATTTGCGGAAGGTGGAGGCTCTAACATCGGCTGCAATGAGCCAAAGGCTCATTGTAGGCCGTAAATGCGGACCCTCGCAAAGCGAGGGGCCGCATTTGCGGAGGTGGAGGCTCTACGGCGCCTCACACGCGGTTACAAACACCCACACAAGTGGCACTTTACCAACAATACGAACCGCGGGAAATTTACGGACTTAGCAGACAAAAATACGAGACGCGGGACTTAGAAAAAAAACATTACGACCTCGCAAAAATACGACCTTAACGGGTGTAACAAAATCCCCTATTTTACAGACTTCACGAACCCACCTGTTCGGTTATTTGAGGATTTACAATGGGCTTTCGTGGAAATACCTAATAAGACAAACTTCAGTCGACGATTCTGAGAACTGCGTTCGTGGGATCTGAGCGCTATTCGCCTAGAATATGCACTCAGATCTCAGCTATCTGGGGATATGTGGAACTTCAAGTTTACATTGTGTAAAAACAAAGTTATACATTTTTATTCTGTTTTATTAAAACAAAGAAGCCATGTTCCTTTCTTCCTGGAGATAATATAGGCTCTCTGTGCTACCTTAATTTAATTACCTCCAGGATAGAAAAGAGGGAGTGACTTATGTGTAAGGGGAGTGCTTATGCTATAGCCACTGTGATTGGCTACTGTTTTTCCTTTGTCCACCAGGAGGAAGTCCTGATAAAGACCGGGCGTGTAGCCCACAGAAAAGAGTTCATGTTTACCCCTTCATGAAGTTTTGACTCATGTTTGGGGGATTGGAGCTATAATCACTTTGTTTCAGCTGGAGTTCGGAGGAAAACGCAAGGATCATCGCTGCACTAATGCAAGAATCCTTTACAACGGCCAAACCGCGCGCACCGGAAAACAGTCAAATCACAATAAATAGACACAAAAAATACATAAGAAGCTTATCCACAGCAAGGGGGGGCACCCAGGACCTCTGCAAGTTTAGACACCCGAAAATCCCCTAAGCGAGAGAAAAAATGGCCGCCGAAAAAAACTAAAACGAGGCTACAGGACCCTAAGCACGCTAAACAGCACCAAGCACATACGGCTTTTCCAAAAAGCCGTACAAGGTAAAGATACACTTTTACTAAGAACGGAAAATCAGCGTAACACATACACATTCGTGCCATTTCACAACACTAACTTACACAATGCGGAAGTACACAGCTACACTAACGCCTTTACCTCGCGCACGCACCACATTTACACTACACACTGCACAGATTGCTGACACTTACACCTCAGCCCCAGAACCGTGAAAACCTACATTGGATGCTGCAGGAACATAGAAACAGATTGTTAGCTCTTCTGCACAATGCTTCCTGCATATATTACTTAGGAATAGGTAAAGTATATTAATTTATTCATTATTACAGAGCCATACAATAATACATATACACAAAAATGCCCCTATAATAACAAACAAAAAACGACAGCGCTCAGCACAATGAGCGCCGAAGGTCCTCACGGTAACAAAATTTATAAAACAACATTCCCTGCCTTACGATTTCATGCCCGTCATGTTTTAACGGGCAATTCGCTAGTATCATATATTGATTAGTGCAAAGAATATATACTCTTTTAAATACACATAATTTATTAATATGATAAATTAATTTAAACAAGACTAAATAAAGTGCAAGTGCAAGTATACCTCGTTATATATTCCTGAAAAAAATGTATAGTAAAATCCTACAGATCCGGTGTGATAGCTTATTGAGCCAACTGTTTACTACCTTTCTCAAAAAGGCTATCTGCACTAGTCTTAAAGAAAGGCCCTAAATATTACAGTGGAGTATTGGGGCCTATCGCTTACCCCTTATCTGTGAAAATGTATATAATTCTAAGACTATAAAGCAAAATAGAACTTGGGGCCCTAATACCCCATGGGTGCTTAACACCAATTATATAGATATATCTAATTCTAAGACTACACTAACATCTTATATCTTACTATAATATCTCTGATGTAGTATCAAAAATTAATTTAGAAAAATTATGTCCCACATACAAAATAATCAATTAGTAAATCCGATCACATATATAGTTGTCACGCTTTGCGAGGCGAGCAGTTGAGACACGTGGGACTTAGGCCGCAATGAGGCCTCATCGCGAGGCCCCTGAACTTTGCAATGGACTAAAAATTACAGCCCGTATGACTTAGGATCCGAAGCACGTAGATGGACTGCAGGGCTTGCAAAAATACGACTTTAACGGCCGAACCCACCAAACTGGAAAGTCCTGCAAAAACTCAAATATGCCTCAAATTAGCTTCCACACTCACACACAGCACAGGGGAAGAGGCATATTTTTCACGATCGAAAATCGCAGAAGCGAAAGAAAAAATGGCTGCCGAAAAAACGAAAACAAGACAAAAACGGGGGCGAAGGACATAAAACGAGGACGAAGGAAGTGAAAAGAGGACGAAGGAAGTGAAAAGAGGACGAAGGACGTAAATACGACCCCTAAGCACTAAAATTTAACGCAAAACAGTAACACTTAATACAAGGCAGTAACACTTAACTCAAGCCAGTAACACTGAACCCAAGGCAGTAACACTTACAGCAAGGCAGTAACACTTAACCCAAGGCAGTAGGTCCCTAAATTACACAGGACTATAACGTACACACGGGGGGAGAGGCCCACAATGAACGTCAAAGAAATGCGATGATCGCTAAAGGTGATCATCGTGGGGGTCTAATAAGCACCGAAGGGGATCATTGCAAAGCAGGAAATGTGCGGCTTGGCAAAAAACGGTAATGAGCTCATTGCAGGGCTCGCCATGAGCCCCAAAGGCGCTCATTGCAAGGCCGGTAAAGTAGACGGGGAAGAGGCTTGCGATGAGCGCCGAAGGTGCTCAGAGGGGCCATATCCTCACATTTGGTGGCAAACAGCATTGGCAGGCTTCAAATTTTATTGCCGTCATTTTTGACCGGCAAGTTGCTAGGTTGATATAATAGTGAAGAAGTCTTTTCACTTTAAATTGAATGTCCTATAAAAAAATGAATCACTATATGATACAACAATCTTAAATTTGCGCCTGTATCACTGCACGTACTGGCTCACCAATCCTTCTGTATCAATATAATCTATCTATATATCTATTTATATTCCCACTATATATATATATATATATATATATATATATATATATATATATATATATATATATATATATATATATATATATATATATATATATACATATACATAGCAATTGTTTCACATATGGTGGGCTAAGAGTATAAATATATAGAGTATATATAGATATATATATATATATATATATATATATATATATATAGAGAGAGAGAGAGAGAGACACACATACATATAGCTAGATATACTGATATATAAAGATATGCATCTATATATATATATATATATATATATATATATATATATATTTAGATAAATAGATATGTTTTAAATTGTTACAATATATGTTACTGAGAACTGCAGATCATTTAAAGTAAATAAGCGTCTGAGAAATATTGAGCTGCCATGGATCCATGTAAGATGCTGATTACCTATATTATTATTTGTATGGTGATATTCTACTGCCCTTTTATTGTGGGAGAACTAAAGATTATTCTGCGAGCAAGGGGTTAAACTGTCTATACAGCGCACCACAACTGACGGAGAGAAACAACTCTCGTCCAATCAGAGTCAAGGCTCAGATCCCTCCAACCAATCGCATTTCGAGCTGTCTCTGGCGCGCAGAACGGGACGCCGCTGGGGGTTCTCTCAGCACTGGATGTGCATCACGCGTGACGCGAGCGCTCATCCCTTTCTCTAAAGTCAACACATCCACGGCATCCTCCGTGGGAAGACTGTACGTGGCTCTCCCTGTAGGACATGGAAGTCTACCATAGAGAGAAGCCCGAGCGTCACTCACAAACCTGAATTATTTATAATATAGACTTCAAACGACAGGCAGGGAAAATCGTCAATAATAAGCCATTTATGTTATGCTCAGACATGTCATGCGTCATTATACAAAACCAAGGTACATCTTGTTGTTGCCTCCCACGTCCATTGTGTAATGAATGCTTTGTGGGAGTATAAATACAGTTTTATACATTTCTGAGGTAAATTACGCAACATACACTATTCTAACGGAACCATTTGTTATTTACACAAAACTTTATTACATTCTCATTATTACCGATATCTGCATGAAAAACAAATACATATATAAAACAGCGACTGACTGCAGTGAGTCAATGCAGCCAGTTCTCCCGCGCATTTCTATATAAAGTGCGTCACGGCTGTAAGACGGCCCCTCCGTTACTATAGCAGCATTGGTACCGTGCCAGCTGTGCTCTGCTGTGTTAATAAAGTTTCTTGAGGTTGTTTGAAGGCAGTCATGTGATGTAGTTTGTCATGGACCACTTTGGTCATGTGATTTTTTTGTACCTGGGGTGGGGCCAAGCAGAGAAGAGCACAAACATGGGGACGGCGCTGGATATCAAGATAAAGAGGGCTAATAAGGTCTACCGGGAGGGGGTAAGGACAGTGCTGGGAATGGCCATAATAATACAAGAGCTTTTAATTATGTGCTGTGACAGGGACCAGAGTCCATCAGTACTGCTCTATTGTATCAGAGTACTGGCAAGTGATATTATAGGAATATACTGGAATCTTATGAAAGGACCATAAATTACAGTCTCCATGTAAATGCTTATATACTGTCTTCACTACAATGATACACTTTTCCCCTTTGAGACTGGAGCTTGCAGCAAGGATAATTGATTGCCATTTGCAGGGTGTTTGTGTTTTTTTTTTTATCCTTGATGAGACCGAAGAAGTGAAAGAAGCTCAATGCAGCCATTAAGTATATAGTATGAGGATTGATTGGGTGGTATCTTTCCTGTTTTCTGCCTGTCAGTAGTGGCTGCCAACACCTAGGTGCCGCGGCTGAGATGTTCATAAATTTCTTGTTAGTGTAAAGCTTATCATATGCCACTACCCTAACTCTAAACCTAAACCCTTAAATCTGACCCTGACCCTTGAATCTAACTCCAACCTTATCCCCTAAATCTAATCTATCCATTAACTCCTAAATGAAACGATCCCTAAATCTAACCTTAACCCTATCGCTTATATCAAACCTTTGGATCTATCCTGTTATATGCACGCACAGGAAGCCACCTGGTGCCAGTTGCGCTCGAGTCCCATTTCCCAATGTACTCCCTAACCCCCTACACACCTTGCCGGCACTAACCCCAATCTCCTAACCTTCTTAGCCTAACCCTAACCCCTTAAAACTAACTTCCCTAACCCCCTACACCACTTATCTACCCTAATCCTCTAAATCTAACCCTAACCACTTACCGGGCACTTGGAGGCAGTGCAGCATGCGTGCGTACATATAACAAGATAGGTCCAAACCTTTTCCCCTAAAGCTAACCCTAATCCCTAAATCAAACACTAACCCCTAAATCTAACCCTTAAATCTAACTTTAGGAAACTGACTAAAATCTAGGCCGTGCCACCTTTTAGTTGATCTATAATGGTTACCAGAGGTTCCCAGCTTTTAGGTAGAACAAATAGGATAACCAAGGACCTTTCCAGTTTTCTAGCTGCCAGCTGTGGCAGAAAGAGGCCAGTAAGTGAAGCGGCCAAAATGTTCTTCAATCTCCTAGGGTTAGGATTGGGGTTATGGCTAGGGTTAGGGTAGTGGCATTTGATAAGCTTTACACTAACAAGAAATTGGAGAAAATCTTGGCCGCGCAACCTAGTGCCCGCTGGCTGCAGAAAATAGGAAAGATCCTAACCAAGAGCTGAGATAAAAACTATCATCAGCCTCCTTCAATTTGAGACAAGTAATCTACTTTCCTACTTAATTTTGGCTGTAGAAGATTTTTTCAGTAATGTAACACATGTATTCAATGCAGTTCTCTGGCAATATTACATATGTTAGCCGACATCCATAAATCCTGTCTTGTCCGTAACATACTAGGTGTATAACTATGTGTTTACTCATAATATTACACCAAACCCGGTATTTTACTTAAATTACTGATGAGACACAGCTCAAGGAACCAATAGAAAATGAGAACGTTAAGTTTAATGTGTGTATATATAAGTACTATGAGTGAGAATAAGTACATATAAATGTGAGTAGATAATTAATTGGCCAATAGGGTTAGCCCTTCCATAGACCGTGCTTTACAGCTTCAGTTTCTAATCCGTTTGGGTGTGCTGATATATATTAACCTCTTGGGTACTGTGTTACCCTGGATGTTGTATAATGACACAAACTTAATAATAAAAACATTCTAATTTTAAATTCCACATATGTGCCTGAGAATTGAGAATGTTAAGCAGCAAACTCTGATTAACATTCATGCTCTTATATTGTTGTTGTTTTTTTTTTGTTTTTGTTTTTTTTAGTGGTTTACTGTCTCTTTAAAGGCATATCTAAGTTTCCTGAATTATTAATGCATCTGATAAAAGAGAATTCATAGTGTATGAAAAAATAAAATTTACATGAAAAAATAAGAAAATAAACATTTAAACACTTATCTTGAAGTTAGCAAAATCTCTTGTAATTTCTGATGGTTGAAATCTAGTGTTAACATCCCCTCCAACCCCAGGCTAAATTAGCATAATTTGTTTTAGCAAATCAGGTTAGCCAAAACCGTTTGAATTAAACTATGGGGTTCCTGTCTGTGCAGCAAAGCAGCTTGGGATATGTAGTGTGGCACTATGTTAGGTGCTATGACAGCAGCAGGGAGTCTTATCCCAGCAGTGACTTGGGGGCTAACATCACTGCTCTCCTATTGGCTGAGGATGAAACAGCAGGTGAATAATGGGTTAGAATTGATCCCCTAATGCTACATGCTGATTGGGTGGGGATCGGGGGCTTGTGTAGACACTCCCTGGTGGTGTCAACATAATAATTAGAGGGATTTTTAGATATTAATAAAATGTTTTATGAGATGTGCTGCATACACGTTGGCTGTTTTTTGCCTAAGGATTGCAAAAATGTATTAATCCATGAAACTTTTGTATGCCATTAACTACTGCTCCAGCTCGCAGAAATGGTTTCAAAACCATTTGCGGGTTCTGTTTAGTACCTGTAAATATTCCTTTAGATTGTTGACTATAACAGTCATCTATAAACTCTTAATTGAATAGGGATTTAGTGTAAAACGATGATTCTCTCTTATTACGGATGCCCTGTTCCTTGTCATCTCCTTCATTGCGGCAGCTTTCTATTTTATTCTGAATGTTCTTATATTACAATATGTTAATGAAAACGTAAAAAGTAAACTGAATATCCCGGTTATGATTCGTAGGGGTAAACTGAATATCCCGGTTATGATTCGTAGGGGTAAACTGAATATCCTGGTTATGATTCGTAGGGGTAAACTGAATATCGCGGTTATGATTCGTAGGGGTAAACTGAATGTCCCGGTTATGATTCGTAGGGGAAACTGAATATCCCGGTTATGATTCGTAGGGGTAAACTGAATATCCCGGTTATGATTCGTAGGGGTAAACTGAATATCCCGGTTATGATTCGTAGGGGTAAACTGAATATCCCGGTTATGATTCGTAGGGGTAAACTGAATATCCCGGTTATGATTCGTAGGGGTAAACTGAATATCCCGGTTATGATTCGTAGGGGTAAACTGAATATCCCGGTTATGATTCGTAGGGGTAAACTGAATATCCCGGTTATGATTCGTAGGGGTAAACTGAATATTCCGGTTATGATTCGTAAGGGTAAACTGAATATCCCGATCCCTGTTATGATTCGTAGGGGTAAACTGAATAGCCCGATCCCTGTTAGGATTCGTTGGGGTAAACTGAATAGCCCGATCCCTGTTAGGATTCGTTGGGGTAAACTGAATAGCCTGATCCCTGTTAGGATTCGTAGGGGTAAACTGAATATTCCAATCCCTGTTATGATTCGTAGGGGTAAACTGATTATCCCGGTTATGATTCGTAGGGGTAAACTGATTATCCCGGTTATAATTCGTAGGGGTAAACTGATTATCCCGGTTATTATTCGTAGGGGTAAACTGAATATCCCGGTTATGATTCGTAAGGGTAAACTGAATATACCGATCCCTGTTATGATTCGTAGGGGTAAACTGAATAGCCCGATCCCTGTTAGGATTCGTTGGGGTAAACTGAATAGCCTGATCCCTGTTAGGATTCGTAGGGGTAAACTGAATATTCCAATCCCTGTTATGATTCGTAAGGGTAAACTGAATAGCCCGATCCCTGTTAGGATTTGTAGGGGTAAACTGAATATTCCGATTCCTGTTAGGATTCGTAGGGGTAAAATGATTATCCCGATCCCTGTTAGGATTCGTAGGGGTAAACTGAATATCCCGATCCCTGTTATGATTCGTAGGGGTAAACTGAATAGCCCGATCCCTGTTAGGACTTGTAGGAGTAAACTGATTATCCCGATCCCTGTTAGGATTCGTAGGGGTAAACTGAATATCCCGATCCCTGTTATGATTCGTAGGGGTAAACTGAATAGCCCGATCCCTGTTAGGACTTGTAGGAGTAAACTGATTATCCCGATCCCTGTTAGGATTCGTAGGGGTAAACTGAATATCCCGATCCCTGTTATGATTCGTAGGGGTAAACTGATTATCCCGATCCCTGTTATGATTCGTAGGGGTAAACTGAGTATCGCAGAGTTGAAAAGTTTGAAAAATAAGCAAATGCGCTTAAATGGTCACTGAAGTAATTCTCCTTATACATTTCTTTTTCATACATTTAAAATACTGTGTATAAATATAAAAAAAAAATTGTGCCGCATAGTTTAGAAATATTGTGTTTAAAGGGACAAATAAGAAAATCTGATGAAGAAAATCTTCACCTCTGTCCCCTTTTCCCTGACTTACAAAATTATTTGGACGTTTGCAAATTTCAAACTTTTGAATCTGTACCAGGCTTTTCAATCTATAACAAAATAGCAAAAGAATAGCATGGCTTTGAGAATCTCATCAATATACACATAAATATCACAACCTTCTTTTTCTTTCTTTTTTTTTTTATTATTGAAGGCTTAGGGCTTAGATAATTGAGCTTGGAGGTTGGGTATTTTAAGCAAAAAAGTATGTGAATAATCCTCCCAATCTCTTAATGCCTTTCACAGTGAGGGTTGATAAACGACAAAAGCATGCCCAGATAGATAAATAATAATAATAGTCACATAGGTAACTTATTGTAGAAATAGTTACTGACAATTTTAATTGCCCACGATTCCACAAATATTCTTGAGTGATCTGCAAAGACCCTCAATAATTACGTGTTTCTTTTAAGGACAAAAAAAACTTGGAAACACTGTTCTTGTTTTCTGAGAACAAAATATGCCACCTGGTGGTCAGATGAGTTTTCACAACTTTGTTATATTCTGCATGGTTTATACAGAAAACTATATTTGCAGTTTGTAACAAAATACAAATTGACCAATAAATATATTAAGAAGGTTTCATAGATCAACTGCAGAGTAGCAATTTGTCAAGAAAATACTCCAAGATTGTTTTACTACCAAATTAAGACACACACAGCAAGGGGCAGTGTAACCAAAGCTGCTAGCAATGTACAAACACACTACGTACTATCATACTGTAGTTGTGTTAAGCTGATTTAGACCACTCTTCCACTTAGGTGGCTCCACTTCAGATACAATACTTCATTCAGGATTGGAAAAAATAGTAATCCATTGTTTAAGTGCACAGTAAAAGTTATCAGTAAAGTTTTTTATTATCAAGACCGGTCTATTTTAGAGAGCCCTTTAGAAGACAGCTGAAATTGGCCTTTACATTTATATTGCAGCACAGACCGTAATGGGGGGGGGGGGGGGGGGGGGGTTTGTACAGTGGTATTGAGTGTTTTGTTGACAATCGTGTGGAAGTCAACAAATCGTTTATGAAAAACTTGAGTATATAGAAACCATACCCTCAATTTGACATTCAATACCAAAGCAAAGCCTGTACTTGTAAAGCACTCTCTTAAACCACTTCATAAAGAGGTTTAGTGCAGAAATTAAAATATAACTTTTATTGGAATTAAATAATTAACTTAAATAGGAGAAATATATGTGTGTAGGCTGTTACTTTGGAGAAAGCGGACAAAAAATGCATTTAAGGATGAATTTACACAGGCATTCAATAAGAAAGCATAATGAAGACAGTTATTGTAGCCCAGTGGGACACAATTTTAGCCAGAATGATCACTCCATCCAAAACTTAAAAGTAAAACTACTCAGAGGAAAATGTAAAAACATCCAAGAGAGAAAAGCATTTGAAATAAAGATGATCACATACTTCAACACTAAAAATACAGGACTTAATATGGACTTGGTTTTTCTAACACATGATTTAACCATAACAGACTTTGCACTCTTAGTGAGGTGTTTGTCCAACAGGAAAGATATCACTGTGGACTACAGTGCTCTGCTTTTTCATGTATATATTGATGTTTTTGTGTATATATGTTTGCTTTGCTATGTTGTGTTAATTCCCCATTAATGTATTTACCTGATGATGCCAGATGCTGTCTCCACTCTATCTGCATCAGTGTTATTATTCAAACTGAGGGTTTCATCTCATGTTAGTATTGCTTCATAAAGAGCGGTTGGACCTCTCAAAAGCTCGTCTAATACAAAAGGTATCAAATTATATTGCAATACTCATTATTAATCTCTCTCTCTCTCTCTCTCTCTCTCTCTCTCTCGTCTCATTTGCATGTCCCGCCCAATTTTCCCAGAGTGCAGTGCATAAACTGTACTGAACGGTGGAGGGCTTCTATCACTCTTAGCCCACCATATGTGAAACAGTTGCTATTTATATATTATTTATTTCCCCAAAATTTGAAGACTTTGATATTTATTTGTACATATTTTGGGTCTAGAATACATGGGTGAATAGTTATTGTACATTTATAAACAGTAAATAGGAAATAGAAGTGGTTAATATGCACTTTCTTTCCACACCTAGGAAGTGTTATCTGGCGTGGTGGTTGTAATGAGTAAGGACACTGTCCAGCACCAAGGAATCATGCTCACAATGGAAGGATCCGTTAACTTGCAACTTAGTGCTAAAAGTGTTGGAGTATTTGAAGCGTTCTATAACTCCGTGAAGGTAAGTGTATCTCTACCATTCAGTGTCCATACTGATAGAAATTAGTTGATTGAAACGGCTGTCTGATTACAAGATAACACGTTCATACACTACTTGTTCTGGACATAAAAATACCTATTTTTCTTTCTAATTTTAAAAGAGTGCCTTTCAAAATGTTAGCAATAGGTTGTGTGTGTATTTTGCTTTGTTGACCTCATGGACTGTAAGAAACTTGGTATTCATGGCAGAGATACTGAAGTGAGTTCCCAGTTCCTTTTACAGTGGGCCACAGCATACAGCTCCTGGTATTCCTAGGTGGTCTCCCATCCCAGTACTGACCACGCTCAACCCTGCTTTGCTTCAGGGCGGTGTGACCTCTTGGTTCCTTGACTGGAATCGAACCAAGGTCGCAGAGGTTAAAGCATCAAATCCTAACTTCTGGACTACCAGGTTGTAATGATCTTAATCCCATATTTGACTGCTGTGCATAGATATGTTGTATGCACAAGACTAGGAGCTAGGTCACAACTGATATGTTTGTATACAAATACATGGGTACAATTTCAAAGCTTCAACCGTACCCAGGAATGAAGTAGCTAGGTCCACAACTTCCATATTCATAAATGTGAATAGCTCCATATTTTATAATACACTGATTTTAGTCTTAATATTACTTCCATGTTAATCCCTTATTTTCAGTATAGAAGTAGGATACTTTCCAAATTCTGATGATTTTATGTATTTTTTTCCCATTTACAGCCTATTCAGATTATTAGCAACACCATTGAAATGGTGAAACCCGGAAAACTTCCAAGTGGGAAAACTGAAATTCCATTTGAATTCCCGCTGCTTGTGAAAGGCAACAAGGTCCTGTATGAGACCTATCACGGGGTGTTTGTGAACATTCAGGTATGGAATCTGATCAGGAAACTTTGGGAAAACTTAACACACGTAATTATTTTATACTCCAGGATGTTAAAAAATGTATAATACTTGCTTTCACTCTTTAAAAGAATACAATGAAGATCTCGAATATAATTTAAAGAGCACTGTAAAGGTTGCTATGGACAAGTTTGAATTTATTGTGATAAATGTGCAGAGTGTGGGGAAAACCAGCAGTTTTCAGTGTAAGTTTTCTTCGAAAACCGGTTGGTTTTTTTGTGTTTTTTAAACTTAAAAGCAAGCATAAAAGTTTATATATCTTAAAAGCGAATATATAACCATTACAGACTCAATGGCATTGGTGATTCATATAGCACAACAAATTAAGCTGTATTATTTGGATTCAACGTACCTTAATTCAAATGCCTGTAGACACTTCCCCCCCCAAATAATTATTTAGGTTATATAACTAGTTTACATAATTTTTTTCCAATAATAATTTTTTAAATCAACACAGTTACCTCATATTAACATATGTTTTATATGACATGACCTAAATAACATGTTTCTGATTTGTAATACATAACAAGAAAAATAGTCTGGAACTGAACATAGGACCCTCCGCTCCACAGACTCCAGTTTAACTTGTGCTGTTTGTTCTGCCACTACACCAGCTGCTAGAGTGTAGTCAAGTAGCTAAAAAAAAAAAAAAACTTTTAGCCACTATCTGATTCAAAGGCACTACATCTTATTGTAATTAATATTCATTATATCCCAAGCTCATTAATCATTCAGAACAGAGGCAACACACTGTTATAAATATATGATTAATTAACCAATTTTGGAGCTGTAATGAAGAGGTTAATATGCTTGCATGTCTTGCTTGTGGATGTCCATTTATCTGTGATGTTATCTGTCATAAGGAACAAAGGAAAGCTAACTTTCCCGAATGACACCCTGCTGGTGATCAAACAACAAATGGTCAGTACTAAAAGCCTCAGGGATGAATTTGCATCATGGACACAAAGCATGGGAATCAACTCAAGAGACAAATGTGCAATGAAGAATCACATCCAGGGGTCATTCACTGATGAAAGATTTGATTGGCTGGGACAATCCCAGGGTGTGGCTATGATGTGTATAACTGGGCCAAATGGACTTGCTGGGTAGTAGAATAATCTTAGGAAAGGAACAGAGGAATCGGGAGGAATACTCTACACTCTTGCATACACACATTAGTATTTACACACATAAGTATTATATCGGTAGAGCCTTGTATTTCAGATGCCAATCTCACCACTACTGTTGTATGTTAATAAACCATTTAACTTATAAGTTTCCAGTGTATTTGGAGTTCTTATACTGTAGCAGTCAGATGTAAGTTAACTGGTCAGGATATACCGTTAGAATTCCAATATAAAAGGACTATATTTAACACACACTGGGATACCCTCTCTTCTCCTGATCATAACTCCATGAATTGAACATCAATTTTAAAAAGGAAAACCTTTTTTCCACATGCCTTTTCGCCCTCTAACCCTGTAGAGCACATGTGGTGACTTCAGTGGCCCTTTAACAAGAATAACTATTTCCTTAGACCTTAACACCAAAGTGTTATGTGATAAGTTATTTCTCACCTTAAGCAGCTTTACTGATTGTGTAATGTGTTTGGTAGTTTTGTAGCTCGGGTACAGCAGCCATATTAGTTATGAACAGACTGACTACATAGTTCTAGCTAGAAGGAGCTACTGCGGTGGTGTTATGGTTCAAGGCCAGCCATTTTAATATACATTGATAAGGTTATTAGTTAAAGAAATGTGTATACATGGTGAGCATAACTTTAGGGATTCATTTTAAATGAATGAGATTTGTAATCTGCATAGCTTTTGTTATTTGTCAGTGGTACTCTGAACAAAATAAAATGTAAGTTACAAAAATAATATTGCTAAAATATTTTACTTTATTCATGCTGGTGACGGAAACAAAAAAAAGTCAAAATGAACAGTTTAAAGAGCCATCATTTTCTTATTTAAAAAAACATAACAAACGAGAACTGTAAAGGATAGCCTTAAATGCCATACAGTTTATCAGTAATGTACTGTATATTGAAGTATAACCTGCACAAATAACATAAATATTAATGTAAACGTTAGATGCAAATCCAGTAGACTGGCATAATTAATGTCTTGCCCATTCGGCCTTGGCCTCCATCTACTTTGTAAGTAGCAGAACCCATGAGGGTATGTCCATTGTCTAGGCACATATCCACCCACTTAGACCATTACATTGGCCTTGTAAGCAGTAAAGGTTAGAAAAAATAACATTACATAATATTGTGGTTAAAAATAGAGAATGTGAGAAAATAGATTTAAAATGCATATACACAGAGATTATTGAAAGCTAAATAAAAACCCTCTTTTTTTTTTTTTTTTAAACTGCATATTCGTGTTGATAAACTGATAAATAATATGCGTGCAATGCTCAATTTGTCTTTTAAAAAAACAAAGTAATACCAGAAAGTAATATTTTATGTCTTTCTTTCTTGCAGTATACTCTTCGCTGTGATATGAAGCGTTCTCTTCTGGCAAAAGACTTAACGAAGTCCTGCGAGTTCATCATTCACTCATTAGTAAGAAGTAGCTTGTATAAGACGCATACACTTAAAGATTTCTATCATGCATTTAAAAGATTATTTTTTAAACATCTTTGTTTTTAAAAAAAATAATAGTACATGATATTTACATTAAAATCAAACAGTGTGTGTTTTCTCCTCCTGTTTCCTGACCTGTAACAGGGAATCATGTGTCTGGACTGCAACAAACTTTTTTGCTTTTTTTTCCCATTTTTAATCTGAATTTATATCAAGTAGAAAAATTATTGTTTTTCCAATGCTGCTTTACTTTTACTTTTAATTTTCCTAAAACATTATTTATTTTCATTTATCCATTAAATTACCATTGGCTGCTTTGACAAATGGACAAATGTAGTCCCACATTTATTTACCTTATTTTTCTTTATGAAACCATAGTGCCCAAAAGAGCATACCGTAAAAATGGTGGTAAAGTGTCTCTTAAAAAAAATAATAATAATAATTCTTTGGAACATACATTTAAAAATATATCTTTGTACAAACTTACATATAAATTAAAATTACAAATATTCAGGGGCTGCTTGGTCTGTATTGGCTACACACAAATGCCATGAGTTGCCTGTTAAAAAAAATAAAAAATAGTAGTCTGTTTATTGACAGACGAATAAAACAAAAAAGGGTTTGCATTTTATGATCCGCATTTTTTTTTTAAACCCTGCTTGTAACTGTAATAAAAAATGCTTTTATTGTCACAGGTACGTCTTAAAATTACACTGAATGGTAGATTTGCTCAGTGATTGTTTTTCTGACTTCTCATCACTAGTTTTTCATGTAAAAATATTTTTGTAATGTTTAAAACATGTATTTTTACACATATATGATAATTTTGGACTTCTATGTCCTTTTTTATATCTGCGTAAAGATCCATTTATAATAAATGAAAATTAAAAAAACTGGTATTCAAGGGTCTTTGTAGGACACACAGATTTTATCTGGGCAGTTGTGAGATTTGATATCTGGTCTTAAGACCATTTAGATCAAATATTCGCTCCCACGGCTGTAATCGCTATACGAAGTCTACTTGTTCAATACAGACTTGTACCACCACAGAAGAAAGTAGGCTGTGCCAGATAGAGAGGGATTAGAGGTGTAAAAAGTGACGATGGAGAGAGTGTTGTCATGAACACCATAGAGCATGGAGAAGGATGCACTCAGAAAATATATACAGTATTTCTAGTCGGGTGAGGTCAAGAATGGTGATATTGGACCTGGCTGGGGGAAGTAAACTGTAATTTCAAATACAGGCAATAGACTGGTAGGCAAATTCAGTATGCAGTTTAAGTGGACATTAAATTATTTACCCTTTTGCAGTCATTTTGAATGCCAAAAATAATTTTTAGTTTTTAAAACCTTTTAAATGCCCTACAAAACTAGGTGCCTGGGATCCCCCTGCTTCTAAAATTTGACTCCTGCCTCTTAACCTTTTGGTTATTTTAGACCTATAGGTATACACACTTCCATGGCACCTAACTAATCTGGCTAACTTCAGTTTTTCATGCTATCATGCCATCCACTGTACAAGATAAATATTGGAGTTCTGCGTCCCTTTAATGGAAATTTCAACTACAACGCTTATGAAATTGGTAATGCGGAGAGATTTTACCAAGACAATTAGGAAAAATAGCTATGAGACCCTCTTCTTAAAACTTGCTCTCAATTTAAACCTTAGTGAATCTAGATTATTGTCTCAGTTTTTTTATAATGTGGTAACAAGGTGAAGGCCACAATGGTTAAATAATGGTAATTCCATAAAGAAGATGTAATACTGTTTTAATTCTGAGTCACTGTTGAAACCTTGAATATTATTTATATCCTTGAAATATTATTTATTTATTTATTAAAAGCCTTTTCATCACTCAGTTCCAAAGTTTCTACAGAAACTCAAAGAAGCATGTTATAAATATATCCCTTCATTTCCAATTACTTATTAATCTATTTGGCATTCAATTCATGTAATAACATTTGAAGCAATAAGTCCTGTCCTTCAAATATCTCTGAACAAATATTATTATTAACTCTTTTGGTATATAAGCCTTGTTGCTTTATTCTATTGGCTCAATTTAAAATGCATATTTATTTTGTCTAATACTGACCTGATAACACTGAAAGTTCCAATATCCTTTTATACACATATTACTGAGATGGAATCTTAGTGTTATTGTAAAAGATAATTTGCATGGCGTTGAGCAATACTTTGCACTGGATACTTGAGTATTGCGCGCACTGCAGAGTCGGAATGTGCAGTGAACGGACCTTGGTCAAGGATTAAGGTCCTTTTCAGACTTTGAGGGCTATAACCACAATATTAAAACAGAATACAAACAAAACATACCCAACTCTAGCATACATTATTCACATAAATCCTGTAACTCATGCTGACTCAGCACCAGTTTGTGGATCTACGTTTAGTGAACCTCCGAGTAGGGCGAGGATGCTCTAGGTCAGTGGAACGAATGAGTTGCAGCACTAGCCAGTATTGGTGTTCTCCGGCCAACACTATTCTTGCTGACAAAGTCTTCTGTATAAATAGCAACAGCAGTCAATGGGCTTGGCATGGAGCCTCCTTGTTTGGGTCATTTGAAGATATTATGAAGGAGGCCAATGTAACGAATAGTCGAGTTCCATTGCCAGATCTAAAATTGCCCTAAAAGTACAGGTAAACTGTGTCCTATATAGATCCAAAGTCCCATGAATGCCCTCCTGTTCTGCCTAAAATATTTTGTCAGAATCATTGAAAGCACTGCATAATGTCACACAGTACTACACAACCTGGTGATCTAGTTATTTAGGGCAGTTGTATGTGTCTGACATGGTGTAAGGGAATCTAATGGGATGCACACTCTCTATTCTGCGTGATGGTATACCCAACAAGTCTTCAAACTAATCCATGGTGTGAATAGTAATCCATGGTCCTGAAACGGTACAAATCATTGCTCAATGGCCACTTTATGGGGAAAGGAGATATGTTTATTTTTTTACAGCCACATTGAAAGTGATATCTTCTTAAGGTCATTTTTAATAATATTTGTTTTATTTTTGTTTAAGCCGCAGAAAGCAAAGCAAACGCCGAGCCCTGTAGATTTCACAATTACTCCCGAAACTCTACAGAATGTGAAAGAAGTAAGTAGTATTTTTTTTTCTGGTTAATCCAGAGTGATCTCCCTGAATACTCCTAGAACTCCTTGGCATATTGTCTGAATGTAGAGATAAACCCGATTTGTGATTGGTTTGGATACAGATTACATAGAGATCTGGTTAACTTTCTGGGATAACTTTCAGTTCTTCTTCTGTATTTGCCTGTATAAATGTTTGCATCAAAAGTGTTGGACTTCTTTTTAAACTTCCATATTTTAATTTCAAAACCGACCCACACTTGAAACTTTCTTAATTTACTCTGTTGTAAGTTATATTGTATCAGTTGAACACAAACACTATATATTTTATATTCTAGATATTTTGGTCTGTTTGCAGAATATTGGGGAAAAATTATTTGGAAGCATAAAAGTATGTGTAATAACACCGCTCATAAGTTTCAGTGGTAAGAGACAGTAGAGTGATAACCAAAACAAATCATGGCTGTCCAAAAAAAGACTATACATTTCAATTATGAAATATTGGTAATTGCTTACTTTTTCCTTTGCTCATTATAGGTGTTGTCATTTAAGCCTCAATTCCTCCTCCCAAACCTGTAGCACAGCCCCCAGAGTTACACTGCATGTGAAGTTTGGCAGCAATCTGTGACACTCCATATTGCAGCTTATTGCATATTGCAGCTTATAGTGCACATGGCCAGCAACTCCATATTGGTCCACATGGTTTCTTGGTGCTGGCTCCTGACTTTCTGCCCACTTGATTGGGAGGAGGGAGAAATTCCAACTTGGAACACCATAGAAATGAGGAGAGGCTGATAAAAATAGAGCATGCCATCTACTTATTAATATGTTTAAACAAATTATGGTGGTAAAAAATTCAGTGGCATCAACATCTGCAAAACGAAAGCCACAAATAATTTAATAGTACAAAGGCATAGTGTAAATAAATAATAATAATAAAAAAATAATATATATATATATATATATATATATATATATATATATATATATATATATATATATATATATATATATATATATATAATGTGTGTGTGTGTGTATAAATAAATTAGTAAATAGTACATTTGTCACATCACTTATTACTCAGTCGCAATGTGCAATATTAACTTGTAAAATACACATTTTTAAGCTCACAAGCAGTGTTGTAATGCACTCTATTTGAACAAGCATTTCTAATCCGTGTGTCTATTCTCCTGCCTTTTTAAACTAGTGGCCAGATGCAACATTACAGTGTGTTAAACTTACATATCATGAATGAGCTGTACAATTGTGTGTGGCATGCGTGTGATGCTTGTGCGCCTATACATGTGTATATTATAGGTTTTTATTGTGTTACACATATATTTAAGGGACATTTCCATTCCAACTCAATATTTTTGTGGTCCCTGTGTAAACCGGAAAAATGCAATTGCACATCTCGACGGAGTAATAAATAATGTGATCTTGAGCTGGAATGGAAATCAGTTAAAATCATGACCGAAAGTGCCCTTAAGTATATGTGTAACACAATAAAAACTTATAAAGTACACATTTGCATATTTATTTATTTTCAGAATTTTGGCCTCCAAAAATGGGGGGCATCTTATATACGAAAAGTATGGTAAATAGTCTCTGTTTTTCTATATGATTTTTTTGATAATAAAACTTGATAATGTCCAAATGTTTTTATAATGTAAAAGAAAAGTCACAAGTTTTTTTTTTTTTTTTTTCATTTTTCACATTTAATTATTTAATGCAGGCTTATTTTTCGTTAATGAACCTGTAAGATTAAAATTTCCCAGCTTTCTCCTGATCGGGAATCCAGCTGCTGTGTACTTCTTTTAGGAACATTATGAGCTTTCTGGCTGTCCCAGTGACCGTACAGTAACATGTTTCCAGTTTTATAGCCCTAGTGAAAGATTAGTTCTTGGCTTTCTGAAGGAGCCGCCTAACACCCAGCTGCTATGTTAATGTCCGACACTCACCCTGAGGTCTTATTCAAGGTGGTTGCTGATGGTGTGTGTGACTTGGGATAGATGGAAGTATGTCATCGCAAGAGTGTTGTTTTGTAAAGGTTATTGAAAGTGAACTTGTAGTGTTTCCAAGAGGTTATAGAGGTCAGTGGAACATACCATTTTGGGTCGAGCAGATCAACTTCCTGAAGTGGGAGGAGACTTTGAATGCACAGGAAGTTTTTCTTCACAATGGGACCGTGGCAGTTATAACTGCTTATAATTTTAGCAGGACTATAGGGAAGTTCATTGGTTAACACATTCACCTGAGGCAGGAGCATACAAAAAAACTAAACAAAAATGAAAGCCTTAAACAAAACACAGCATTTCCATTTTACAAGTTGTATATTTCATTATTTGTTGTTGTTGTCCCTCTGCCAATAACAGGATTAAAGCTCATTCTTTCTCCCATAATTCCTGTTCCTATCTTAATATTTTTTATGACTCTGTGTGTATAGATTGTTCCATCTTGTCTTACTTCAGTATGACCATTAAGCTGGTACTGTGAGAGGGCTCTGGTAAAAAACAAATTATATAAATGGAAGGAGGGATGGGGAAGAGGGAGAAGGGAAGAAGAGAGGAAGAGAACGGTAAGCCCTACTCCTGAAGGAATGTAAACATCCCTTTCACCTACAGAGACTTAAGAAAAGAATTACAGATGCCTTCGTGGACTGGCAGAGGCATGAATACTTTTTGTGTAAAATAAAAATGAGCTTTAAGGAAGCACTAGTGTTTCATGTTTATATTCTGTTCTTGTGAGTTCCTGTTGTGCAGAAATCATTTTAGGAACTGAAAGGTCCACTGTAGTTAAAAAAAAATGGTACTTGTTTGTCAGCTATGTAACAAACTAACAACATTAGCTATGGACATAAGAAATCATTTTATGTTTGTTACATCACATCCCGAGAGCTGGATCATGAGAGTGTGTATTTGGCTATGAGTGGAGAGAGGGATGTTAAAACAAAAATACTTAGGTCAAATTGGTTAAGATGTTAAAAGCACCACACTTCCCTTAACTGACCCAGAAGCAGACTCCTTGCTTCAGGAAATACAACCATATCGGTCCAGATATATAAACACCCATCTCCCACATACAACTTTCACCTACGAGTCACGAATTCGTCCTGACTTGAACAGAGGCATTTAATGTTTTTTTGTTTCTAATTAAATGTATTTAATAGGCTGCTGATAATTGTTGTTGTTTAATTGTTCACTTGTGTCCAACTTTCCGTGACCTTATGGATCGCAGCACACCAGACACATCTGTCACCCACTGCCCCTCTGAGCTCCATCAAGCTCATGTTCATTGCTTCAATGATCTCCTCTATCCATCTCCATCTCTGCCTCCCGAGTCTTCTCTAGGGAATCCTGTCTTCTCATGATATGGCCAAAATATTTGAGCTTCAGCCTCATGATCATACCTTCAAGTGACCAGTTTGTCTTGATTTTTCCTGTAGTACTGATGTATTGGATCTTCTTGCAGTCCAAGGGACTCTATACAGTCTTATCCAACACCAAAATTCGAATGCGTCAATTCTACGGTGCTCAACCTTCTTTATGGTCCAGCTCTCACACACGTATGTTACTACTGTGAATACTATACGTTTTACTATGTGGACCTTTGTTGATAATGTAATATCTTTACTTTTTACTACCTTGTCCAAGCTTCCTTTAGCTTTCCTCCTTAGAAGCAAATGTCTTTTTAATTTCAGTCACCAACTGAAGGAAAATTAAATCGGTCACGGCCTCCATTTCTTCCCTGTCTCTCTTGCCATGATCTTTGTCTTTTTAACGTTGAGCAGCAGGCTAGCTTTTGCACTCTCTCTTCTTATAGCCTCATCAGTAGGTCCTTTAGTTTGTCCTTCACTTTCAGCCATCAGAGTAGTATCATCGGCATATCTAAGGTTGTTGATATTTCTTCCAGCAATATTGATTCCAGCTTTGGATTCATGCAGCCTGGCGTTAAGCATGATGTACTCTGCATATAAGTTGCATAAATAAGGTAACCATATACAACATTGTCGCACTCCTTTCCACATCTTGTACCATACTGTTGTTCCATGTTCGGTTCTGACAGTGGCTTCCTGGTCCACATACAGATTGCTCAGGAGTCAGATGAGAGGATCTGGTACTCCCATCTCTTTAAGAACATGCCACATTTTGTTGTGATCCATACAGCTTTAGAATAGTCTATGAAGCAGAAGTAAATGTTTTTTTCTGGAACTCTCTTGCTTTCTCTATTATCCATTGGACTTTGGCCATTTGATCTCTTGTGCCTCTTCCTCTGCGGAACCCGGCTTGCACATATGGTAGTTCCCGATCCATATATTGTTGGAGTTGAGCTTGTAGAATCTTAAGCATTACCTTGCTGCCATGTAAAATGAGTGCAATTGTTTGATAACTGGAGCAATCTTTGGCACTGCCTTTTTTGGGGGATTGGCATGTAGACTGACCTTTTCCAGTCTGTTGGCCACTGTTGAGTTTTCCAAATTTGCTGGCAATAGTTCAGTTGGGATTCCATCAACTCCAGCAAGACCTACTAGGCCCATCTCACTTCACTCTACAAGTTATCTGCTATGAACAGAGCATTATCTTGACAGAATTCTACTAATCTATGGACTGCTTCATTTTTTACTCCAAGGCCAAACTTGACGGTTATTCCAGGTGTCTTTTGGTTCCCTACTTAAGCATTCCGATCTCCTATGATGAGAGTAACATATTTTTGTGGTGTTTTATCTTTTATCTTTATAATATTTTTTAAATATATTAATGGGAAGAAGGCGAGGAAGGAAGCTATAGGAACATTATAATGTGACACAGGCCATCTGATAGTGAGCAGGAAAAGGCAGATGAGCTAAATAGGTTCTTTTCATCGGTATACACAAGGGAGGTACTAGTGGTTGGGACACTGCAACAAAACGGTGCTACACTACCATTACCAAATAATTTTTAATGCAGGAAGAAATCCAAAAAAAGTTGGAAAAAAATTAATGTTTATAAAGCACCAGGTCCTGATGGAATACATCCAAGGATACTGAGGGAACTGAGTTCTCTAATAGCCAAACCATTATATCTAATCTTTCAAGACTCACTCACTACAGGGTCTCTACCGGATGACGGGAGAAAAGCAGAGGTGATACCTATATTTAAGAAGGGATCAAGAGCAAATCCGGGGAAATATAGACCAGTGAGCCTCACATCTGTAGTTGGGAAGCTTTTAGAAGGGTTAATAAGGGACAGAATACAAGAATATGTCTATTTGAACAAGATCATAGGTAGCAGTCAACACGGATTTATGAAGGATAGGTCATGTCAGACCAATCTAATTAGTTTCTATGAGGAGGTTAGTAGGAACTTGGATCAGGGCAACTCAGTGGATGTAGTCTTTTTAGATTTTTCAAAGGCATTTGATACAGTGCCACATGGAAGACTAGTGAGCAAACTAAGGGATACAGGAATTGCAGTAAATATCTGCTCATTAATCGAGAGCTGGCTAAAAGACAGGAAGCAAAGGGTTGTTGTAAATGGAACATACTCCTATTGGTCTAATGTGATAAGTGGGGTTCCTCAAGGTTCAGTATTAGGTCCTCTCCTTTTTAACATATTTATTAATGACATAGAAGTAGGACTCCAAAGTAGTGTCTCCATTTTTGCTGATTACACTAATTTGTGCAAGGTAATAAAATCAGATAATGTACTTTCCCTACAAAGGGATTTGCATAAATTAAAGAAATGGGTGGCTAAATGGCAGATGAGATTTAATACAAATAAATGCAAGGTTATGCATTTGGGAAGGAAAAATAGCCATGCAATTTATAATCTTAATGGAGCAAATCTAGGGGTATCAGATATTGAAAGGGATTTGGGAGTACTAGTGGACAACCACCTAGGTAGCAGTGCTCAATGCCAGGCAGCAGCTGCAAAGGCAAGTAAAATATTAGCATGTATTAAGAAGGGTATAGAAGCAAGGGGAGCAAATATAATTCTACCACTATACAAATCCCTAGTACGCCCTCATTTGGAATATGGAGTACAATTTTGGGCACACTTCATAAAAAGGACATTTTAGAGCTGGAAAAAGTACAGAGACGGGCTACAAAACTAATAAGGTGAATGGAGGGGCTAAGTTATGAAGAAAGACTAACCAAACTAAACGTATTTTTGCTAGAAAAAAGGCATCTACGAGGGAATATGATTACCTTATTTCAATACATCCAGGGTCAATATAAGGCTTTGTCAAGTGAACTTTTTGTAGCAAGAGATTTTCAACTGACAAGAGGACATCCTTTGAAGTTAGAGGAAAAAAGATTTCACCTTAAACAAAGAAAAGGGTTCTTCACATTAAGGGTGGTTAAACTAATCCGCATATTGCAGATCAGAGGAGATCTTAACAGGTTGAACTTGATGGACTGAAAGTCTTTTTTCAACCTTAATTACTATGGCCCTCATTCAATTGCGATTTGGCCAATTGAATAGTGCTCTAAATAAGCACATAACATATATTTTTTAAATAAGTTTTTAGTTGGTGAAATCCTTGCTTTTAGATAGATGCTTACTAAGTAAAAACTTACTTAAAAAAAATATGTTATGTGCTTATTTAGACCCCTATTTAATTGGCCAAAATAGCAATTGAATGAGGGCCCATGTAACTATATTCCTCCAGAGTCTTTTGTGTGTCCGATTTCCATTCTTATGGGTTATTGGATATTTAAGTAAGTAATTAACTAGATTTATGACTTTTGTCATGATTAATTATGTATATGTGTGTATATATATATATATATATATGTTGTTTGTTTTCTATTGATTTGTACAACAATGATCACTTCACAGACCACAGTAGCATATTGTTATTATGCTACTGTGGTCTGCCATTACTTTTTTTTATCTTCCTAGTTTCAGAAGCCTTGGATTCAAGTGGAGAATCGATTAGTTGTATTGAAAACGTGTACATCAGTGGGTGCTAAGCTTTTTCTGAAGGTTCTTGGAGGACCACTTTAGCACTGCTGAGGGTCTTGCCAGGCCAGAAAATCAGAGTAGCTTCTAAAACTTACATTCAAACTTTAGTATTGCAGGCTCTAGCAGAGTTGCTTCACCTTTACACTGTATTAGATGTTTAGGGGATTTGCAGGGATCAGTCCAGGTGGACAATAATTCAGGAGCGTGAGAAACCTATTTGAGTATGTTAACAAGAAAAGCCAGTCAAATTGGGCACATACAATCAGTTCATTTTATCAGCATTGTTTTCATCTCTGAATTCTTTCTAGTTCCATGTTATTTTTTTATGAAGTAATACCCAAATCTATATCGACTTCCTTGTCTTACAGAGGGCTTCTCTGCCCAAGTTTCTCATCAGGGGTCACCTAGATTCCACTAACTGTGTTATCATCCAGCCTCTGAGGGGAGAACTGATAGTGGAAACGTCGGACGTTGCCATCAAAAGTATTGAGCTCCAGCTAGTAAGAGTCGAAACCTGTGGTAAGTAACCAATAAATTGCACACTTTTTATATAAAACCTTCCAAATTGGTAATATGTACCGTTTTATTATTATGGCAACAAACTTACTTGAAACTGATTGCCTGGAAATTTGTTGTCTTCAAGCTCTGCCTTAACCTTCTTTTTTTCTATGTTGATGCTTATGTGTTTCTTCTGTGGCAGGTTGCTGATGTGAAAGAAACTCCTTAAGCTTTATATAGTAAAAATTCCAATAAAGTAAGATGGGTGGATTATTGCCTCCTTGTCTGCCCTGACACGTTTCAGGAAACATAGGGTCAGAGAACCTTGTGAATCTCTGGACTGCAACAACTTTGTACTTTTTATTACTATTCGTTTGAATGTAAACATTTGTAAGAGAAGAAATATATCGGACTCTCCACGAGTCCTTATTTACACTTCTCCCTATCTTATCGTTTTGTTTTGCTTGGTGTTATTTTATTGAACTAGTATGTATAAAGCTTGCACAATATAAAGTTTGGGATTACAATAACTTTTTGAATATAAGGAATTTAGTTTTTCAGATATTAATATATTTATTTCCTCTAACCTGTTAATCTGATACATTGATTATAGTGGAACATGTTAGTATAATAAAAGTGTATTTAAACAATGTGTATATTTTCCCTTTTATCACATAAGGTTGTGCAGAAGGCTATGCTCGAGATGCGACAGAGATCCAAAATATCCAAATAGCAGAGGGGGATGTATGCAGAGGTCTGTCTATTCCCATCTACATGGTGTTCCCCAGGTTATTTACCTGCCCCACCCTGGAGACTACCAATTTCAAAATAGGTAATTTGATTTGCTGCGTAACTTATTTTTTTTCGATTCCATAGGAATATTATTTTTTTTTTTTATTGGTTGCTGCATCCAGTAGTCCAGAATGGATACGTCAGAATGAAGAGATGAGCTAGAGCAAAAAGAACTTGGAAACAAAAACAGTGAAATCATAGAATATTAGTGAATCCAGCGCATTGGTAGACAACTCTGACCTGAGACACTGCCTTGGAGAAGATTCTCTAGTGAATCAGCTAGTTTATCAGTCTCTGCAGGGGTTCCAGAGTTAGCAATTATGGTGTGTGTGTGTATATATGTATATATATATATATATATATATATATATATATATATATATATATATATATATATATATATATATATATATATATTCACTTATATAGTTGTGAGCATGCGGGTTGTTGCTAACGCTGCGGGCTCGCATAGCGAGCCTGCGTCCCTCTCGAAGCGAGGGCCGAAGGACTTACGAGAAACAAATACAACCTCGCAAAAATACAACCTTTCCACCCGAAACTCGCGCACATGAAAACATTAAAAACACAATAAATACACACAACAAACACATAAAAACTTACCTACAGCAAGGGGAGGCACCCAGGACCTCGAAAACTGAAGTTACACCTCAATTTCACTCTAATACAAGAGTTTAGAAACCCGAAAATACCATAAGCAAGAGAAAAAATGGCCGCCGACGAAAACAAGGCTACAGGACCCTAAAGACGCAAAATACCACCAAACACTTATGGATTTTCCGAAAAAGACGGACGCGATCCAAGAACAAGGACGCCATATCAGCCACAGTCGCGTACCACACATTAGGCGCCATTTTACAACACTAACTTACACAATGCGGAAACGCACACTAGTTACACTGCACACATTGCTGACACTTACACAGCAGCTCCACAGCACTCAAAACACACATTGTATGCTGCAGCAACATGAAAACAGATTGCCAGCTCTTCTGCACAATGCTTCGTGCATATATTACTTCAAAATAGGTAAAGTATATTGATGTATTATTTTATTCATTATTTCATTAGCATAAAAAATCAATGCTCATAGCACACAACCAACCAACCAACAACCTCACAATGCGTGAGGCTCGCAATAAGTGCCGAAGCATCTTGGAACACCAACAAAATTTACCAGCCTTACAATCTTATTGCCATAATTTTTTGACGGGCAAGTCGCTAGTCACATATATAGTTCTCAGCAGTGCAGGCTTGCCCCAAAAAGTTGGTAACACAATGTTAAAACTGCGGGCTTGCAAAGCGAGGACGGTGGTTGCAGCCAGGCATGGAGCGCCGAAGCGCTCCTTGCCCTGGTGGAGATGAGAGCCATAGGCGCTCATCCCTATGACCTTCCCTATGACCCCGCACGACATAGGCAGGGAGCGCCAAAGGCGCTCCCTGCGCTGATGGAGATGAGCGCCATAGGCCTTCATCCCTATGACCCTGCAAGACTTAAGCATCATACCTATGACCCGCGGGACAAGAGCTCAACAGAAAACTCAAATACACAATACACAGGGCGAGACCTGTAGCACTTTGAAAAAATCGCTGCAAAAATTACTGCCTGTAACACTTTGAAAAGAAAACCGCCACTTACAGAAAAAAAAATACAAAGTTAACGGCCGAACCACGCACATGAAAAAAAAAAAAAAGAAACATCACACACAGCATGGGGGGACAGCTAGGATGTCTGGGAGTGAGGTTGCACACCAATTTAAGTCGAATTTGCAGAGTTTCGCCACTCGAAAATCGGCTAAGCAAGAGAAAAAATGGCTGCCGAAAAAAAAAAAAACGAGGCTACAGAACTCCTAAGCACGCAAAACACTACCAGGCACATACGACTTTTACCCAGGAAAGTACGAGGTACAAAATACACTGTTAGGAAGGACGGAAAATGCTTGAGACTCACGTAACACATAGACAATCAACGCCATTTTACAGCACTAACCTAAAACTAATAACATTACCATTCTAAAATGCTGCCTTACACAACTAAACAAACGCAGCCTATTTACACTGCACACTTGCCACATTGCTGACACGTACATTAACAGTCCAAATGTGCATTGTATGCTGCAGGAAAAACAACAGCGATTGTCAGCTCTTCAGCATATTGATTGCTGGATATATTAATTACAAATAGGTAAAGTATATTAATTTATTATTTAATTTAATTATTATAAAAAAATATATAAAAAAATAAATAACAAAGGCGCTCAGCACGGGGCTATCAATGCACGCCGAGAGTGCTCAGAGGAGCAAAAGTACATGTGGGGAGAGGATCGCAATGAGCGCTGAAGGTACTCAGAGGACCCAAAGCATTACATTGTGTGTCAAACAGCATTACCTGCCTTACAGTTTTATTGCTGTCATTTTTTGACGGGCAAGTCGCTAGTTTGATATAACATGATGTTGCATTAGCGGTAGGAGATTATTGTAGCAAGACATTTTGTTCTGTAGGGTTTAGTAGACAAGTCCCCAACCTCTGCTCCATCAGTTTCTGCTGGAATTCTAGAGTTACAGTAGTGACCTTATACAGTCATTCGATTTACAGTATTATTTGTATTGGTACGTGCCTGCTTTATCACTTGTCACTTTATCACATTTGTATCACATTCATAGCTCATCTTGGCTGCTTATGAGTAGTTTTATTTGTTAGTCATTTTATTACTGAATGTCTTAATGTTTTTTTGTTTTTTTTTTACACAAGTCTCTGCATAAATTTGAATAGATATTTACTAATCATATCCATGCCGACACTACCACTGTACAACCTTGGGGGAACTGATGACAATATGTTGCTCACTACGGGCCAGGGAAAGATGCAAATTTGGCCTTAGAACTTCATTGGTTTTAGCAAAGCTTAAATATTACAAGCTCTAAATAATTAAAGTTACAGAAAATTGATATTCTATTAGACCCGAAGCTCTAGCTCGCAAATAAATTCTAACCTGCAACTGAAAATGTATCACGTTTCTGTCAAAAATATTATGAGTACTAAATAGGACTCACAAACTTATGAGTGCTATAACAGCCAATATGCACACAGTACTGTGCTTTATAAGAATGGGAAGGCATGGAAGAACATTATAATTAATTGCACCACTGTCTCAAACCCACAAATATGCAATTAAATAATATTTTTTTAAATGTTATTTCTGAGTAATATCAATCCCGGGACTCAGGGGCGTAATACATATCATGAAACCCACATGGTCTAATGCATTTTATAGAGTGCTAGATTGCGAGCCTGATTGGCACTAATTAATTATTAGTTTCCGATTGCAGATTACGTGTAACTTCCATGTTTTACTGACAACATGATGATGGACTTGTTTACTTATTGGAATTTGTGAGCTGGAGTCAATAGAATTCATCTAAACCTTTTATAGAAAAAAAAATGTTTTGACATGTGAGTTTGAGGCATTTGCGAGCAGCAAATAGAATATGGCCCCTTGTTTGTAACCATGCAGCTGCACTGTACAGGACTTGTGTTTCTCTATAAACTGTAATGCAGGCTACCCTATTTCACTTTGCAGATCTTTTGTTAGCGCTGTGAACTGCACAACGTGAAATAGGGTAGCCAGCATCACAGCTTAAAGAGACACTGTAGTTCTAAAACAAGTCACATTGTTTAGACATACAAGTTGTATCTACCATAAAGAAAGATTTCTATAAAGGTTACATTTTATTACTAGTTGTTGTTTCCCTCACTTGTAACCTGGTTGTCTCTGTTATTTTTCAGAGTTTGAAGTGAATGTTGTTGTTGTGCTGCACGACGACCACCTCATTACAGAGAATTTCCCGCTGAAGCTGTGTCGGATGTAAGACTAATGAATAAGTATTTGTTCATTATAGCACCTTTATGACCATCTCCCCCCTCCGACCTGGCAAGATGAGGACCAAAATGGCCGGCATGCCTTTGGAATTTGTAAGAGCCAAATGTTAGTAAAGGAGAATGTAATATTTTGTAAATTAAAACCACCTATTATCAGAAAACAAAATCTTTGATTAAATATGTACATTTTAAAGATCAGTTGCAATGTTTTTTTTGTTTATAGAACTCAATGCAAGTGTGAAATATTAAATAAATAAAACTTGCTTAGAGCCAGGGGGGTCTCCTGCACTTTCTTTTCTGCTCTTAAAAACATTGATTAATGCTGTAAGCATTGTGGTGAATAAAGTGGATTACCACATAAGCATTTTGTTCATAATAAAGTGGAGGGCAAATCGTGTTCTTCTCTGGCACAGAACACAAGGAAAATACAGATTGGCATTAAAGGACCACTATATAGTCCATTTACAAGTAAAGCAAGTTTGTTGGGTGTAGACTTGTTTTTTTCTAACAATATGTAGATTAAAATTAATATGTTAATCTCTTTTTTTTTTTTTTTTTTTTTTTTTACTTTTGAATGTGTCTTTCCCTCAAACAGGACTGCTTATCTCCACCTCCCTGTGACAATCTGGGTGGACTAAAAAGTGTCTGACCATTCAGATTCTGGTTTAGACTGAGCATGCTCAGTAAAGTGGGCAAGGGATATGATGGCTCATGCACGGTCATTGTGCTGGGTCCATGTGACAGCTACTAGCAGGTTCCAGTACAACTTTTACTTCTGTACGTAGCGGAGACAAAGCTAATCCTAGCCCAGCCTGGCCATGCCCCCAGACAAGACACAGGGAAGAGAAAAGCAGCTGGCTTGATAGGAAAAAATATTTCTGGACTAAAAATACTTAAAACTGTAAGAAGTTTTAAAAACATGAGCTTTAAAGGAGCACTGTGATGCACTTGAAATGAATGTACATTTACAGTGGTATGACAAAGCAAAGTGTATGGCTGGCTTTTTCACAAACTTTTATTTAAAGTGAAGCTAGAAACAGATCAAGCACTTCGCTCTGATGCTACTTTGGTGTTGCTTTAGTGTCTAAACTTAGAATCATTGATGCTACTAACTCGTCGTTGGAGTGGAACAGTCACCATCCACAGAAAATGAAGTTGGGAATTCCCATAGGCCAATCAGAGTGCGTTGAATTTGCTCCTCAGATTTAGAATTTTAAAAATGAGGCCAACAAGCATCGCCATATTCAAACAAAGAGGCTATCCAAATAGATGCCTCAAAAAAGCGTTTAAGGGGGCAATTATGTCAAATTGTGAACACCTTCTGCATAGTAGTGCAGATAAAACAAAGGACAATTGAATCCGTACCATTTTTACCTATGGTGATAATGCCCCCATCCTGGAAAAGACTCGGGAAACATTGGCATACTTTACAACTTGATATACACCTGTCCAAATATATTCCAGAAAGGCCTACCATTGTGTACCGGAAGTCTTCTAGTTTTGGTCCACGGTCACTTCTCAAAGCCAGAGGTTTCAACATGGCTAAAGCCCCCCAGGGGCCGCTTTAGATGTGGGCATTGTGTGAAATGTCAAGTGATCAAACGGAAAGCTATTGCCCATCTGAGGAAAGATTTTTAATACGCAATTAGAGGTTTTTTTAAATTGCTCCTCAACTGGTATAATTTATATTGCAATCTGCACTTGCACCAAAATGTACGTTGTTTTTGTAGGAGAGTCTGGGAACATCTTTACAGAAGAGAGACCTGGTGATGCCCCGAGAGCCAGACAAATGGCAAGATGCCATAACAAAGTCTGAAATGATGTTCAGTGCTATGGATAGGATACAACCAGGCCACGCAAAGGAGATAGACAAGACTCCTGCAACTTGAAATCTAGATGGATTTATACGTTTTTGTGACGGATTACACTTTACCAAGAATGATTATTATATAGTAGTCAAGTCCCCAACCTCTGCTCCATCAGTAGTCAATGGTACTTTTCTTCCCATGTTTTGATCTTCATTAAAACATACGTTTTTGTATTTCGTTTTTTGCATCAAATTTTAATAATTGTTATTAATATTTTGGTTTCTTTTTTCCTTTTCAATTTATTAATTAAAACCTCAAAGTTTAATAAATATACATATGCACAGTATTAAGGAATGCTTGCTTAAATAAATTCATTTTTAAAAATGTTCAATTAACCCTAATGATTAAATAATTTGAAAGTAAGGTATAATCAATTTATAGTATCATATTCCATACTGGTCTTAATTATTAACTACTCATTAACTAGCTTAGCAAATATTCTTAGAGTTGAGGTGGTGTTTATCACAAAAAATGTAAATGCACATAAGTAACCAATTACTACTATAGCAACAATCATTAGCCCATGTGTCTGGCCCACTGGAGAAAAAACGTGCTTAGCAATGGGCATACGGTATACAGCTCCTGCTATTCCTAGGTGGTCTGCCACTGTGTGACCTCTTGGTTCCTTGACTGGAATAGAACCCAGGTGACTGTGGTGAAAGCACCAAATCCTAACCACTGGACCACCAGTGTTAACCGCAGTAAATTTGTGTATTTTTCAAGAGAGTCAATAAAGTACAAACATGGAATACTGGAGAGCGTGAATAAATGTTTTATTTACCAGCTGCAAATACTAAATAATTAAAATCATTTCTGTAGCAGGCATAAAAACATAAAAATAGTAAATGTACATAAAAACACCGGCAATAAAAATAGAAGCAGGAGGGTCAGACTCCAAAAATCTTACAATTTTCTTGCTATAAAAATAGCAAAAATGACCTTGGTATTCTCTTTTTAAAAAGCTAGGATAAAATAGTTATGTGGACACATCTGTACATTTACTCAAAACTTGCATTTTCACACCCATGGAAAAGGAATTTGGCATTTTGTGCAGGTTGAAATATGGACACCCATTTGTAATATCTGGATCAGTAAGACACGTTGCCCAATTACTGAGCTGACTGCAGGGCAGTAATGTGTATAAATGCAGTTTATGGGATATCGCCTTTATGTAGCCATTATCAGGGCACTGGAAAAGTGAGGAGCAAAAGATATTTAAAAATGGAATAAAATGATTGCAATGGGGAGGCTGGCTTCATAAGAAGAAGCATCTTGGGATGTCTGTGTTTAGTCACATGGTCTGCTTGTCAGCCAATCAGGACAGTGGAGGAGCAAGTAGGGATACCATGATCGTGTAATATGACTTCTCACTCTTGAAAGACCTTTGTTCTACCATCTTTTTACAATGTTACTAAAGCATCCTGTTTCTAATCTGACTTCAATACCTACAAATTTCCCAAGACCACCCCTAAATATAACCCTACAACTGGAGGACATTCAGAAACCTCAAGGTCAAGCATACAAGCTATTGAATATTAGCAGTGCTA
This sequence comes from Discoglossus pictus, assembly GCA_027410445.1. Lineage (NCBI taxonomy): Eukaryota > Metazoa > Chordata > Amphibia > Anura > Alytidae > Discoglossus > Discoglossus pictus. Next base: position 31,519,588 of record CM050164.1, read on the forward strand.
TTGTCTATAATCTGCTTGAAACACCTTTATTATTATATACGCAAAGAAAAAGTTATTGTTTCTTATAACATGCAGTGATAGGGAGCGACTTTACCCCAAAATAATCAGAGTGGAGTTATTTTCCCCAACACTTAACTAATAAGCCCAAATATGAACAAAATACTTATTTTAATTAAGACAGTCATAAACTAAGGATGTGTAAACAAATCAGTGTCTACTTGATTAATAGGGACACAATTTAGAATCCAAAATATATAAAGTAACTACGTTTTTGTAGACTCTCCCATAATTGACAAGCAAAGGAAAAACTTTAATTTGTTAAAGGTATTTCCCGTTCTTTTTATATTATTGGCCATCCTGAAGCACTCTGGGATGTTGCATCACCTGGCACAGCCTGGACATAGAAACCATGGCTTACTACAATTAAATGGATAGCTTAATGGATCACAGCAACAGTCCTTAATAGGGCAGGAAAGAACAGTACCAATACAAATATGAATACCTGCAACTGGAAGTTATCTATATTTTGGCTCACACAGCCTTGTTATCAGTATGTACATACCTCATAATTCATTGCTCCCTGGTTTGCTTCTCTATATAGCTTCCAAGATGTCAATTTGTGAAGAGCCAAACTCTTATTGACAGCTCAGAGGCCATTAATACAGTGATGACAAATACTGATAGAAAGACATGTGAGAGAAGCTTGAGCTGACTGACAGCAAAAATTTAGTAAATACAAAGTTGTGTTTCTATTACTAATTTATGTTACATAGCTATTTGTCCCATATTTATAGTATGGTCTACAAGCATTTTTTTAGCAAGTAAATACAGCCTAGTAAAATTATATATATGTGCTTATAGTTGATTAAATATGATTTTTTTTAAGTATTAGGAAACATTTGGATGCATATATAATGTCAATTCAGGTCTGAAATGACTTGCAGTAATATGTTTGTTCCTAACAAATACACAGCTTGCTTTTCATTAGAGGAGGGTATTCTGCACAAAGCGATAGCAGGGGTGGGGTAAATGATACAGTGGGAGGAAGGGATCCAGTGAGGATTTCACCCAGTGAGTCACGAGACCTTGATGTGCAATAATAATAATAAAAATGAAGGCAGTTTACAATTCGTAGTAAAATATTGAGCTTCAAATTAATAAAAAAACTGAATATTATACATATTATCTATTGGAGTTACAATGCTAAGCATTTCTCATGCGTCCAGAAAGTGCCGGGAAGTCTTCTGGGAGAAGAGCGTGATCTCGACATGTTGGGCAAGTGCTTTGCGTGTTCAGCCACGTCTTTATACACTGTGAGGAAAGAAAACCACAAGTTAAAATAAAAAAAAATCAATAACTGGAAAAAGTTTAGATTTTTGGTTTAATTTTGATCTTTAGTTTAATTTTATATAAAAATGTCCTGAAGCATTTAGTTCAGGACAATTATCTCACTCAGAGATAGAATGTTTCTTTAAATCCATGAGCCATCATAACTCCACCCACATTACTGTGCATGCTCAGTCTGAACCAGGATCTGACTGGTCAGACTTTAGATTATTTTTAGGCGCTTACTGGTGGTATATTTGCATAATATAACCCAAGATGCTTAAATGTATCCCAAACAAGAGCTGCTCTTCTTGAGCCTCTATAAGTGAACTCTGATATACATGTAAAATGTATAAGCTTTTGTGATGTGAGCTGCTGAAGAACACAAAAAGATTGCTAATGGCTGCTTAGAACTGCATCTGTGGTTTGATTTGGTCTTGATATTTCGGCCAGTCAGCTCTGCATTATAAATGTCAGTGACACAAAGGGAGCTTCCACAAATGGGATAAGTAACAAGGTCTATACAACGGCTTTCATAAAAAAAGACGAACGTTTATATGGAATTAAAGAGGATGGACAGCACGCTAGAGTGGAGACCCACTCGGAGAATGGTACCCACTCGGCTACACGCTCAACGAGGTTTGCCGACTGTGCCATTACAGGAACGTGCAATTTTTGGCCACAGGTTTAGG
>CM050164.1:31526605-31584105 GCA_027410445.1 Discoglossus pictus
ATAGGAGTCAGCATACACCTGCCATCATTTAAAGTGCCTCTGATTAACCCCAAATAAAGTTCAGCTGCTCCAGTTGGTCTTTCTTGAAATTTTCTTAGTCGCATCCCACAGCAAAAGCCATGGTCCACAGAGAGCTTCCAAAGCATCAGAGGGATCTCATTGTTAAAAGGTATCAGTCAAGAGAAGGGTACAAAAGAATTTCCAAGGCATTAGATATACCATGGAAAACAGTGAAGACAGTCATCATCAAGTGGAGAAAATATGGCACAACAGTGACATTACCAAGAACTGGAGCTCCCTCCAAAATTGATGAAAAGACGAGAAGAAAACTGGTCTGGGAGGCTACCAAGAGGCCTACAGCAACATTAAAGGAGCTGCAGGAATATCTGGCAAGTACTGGCTGTGTGGTACATGTGACAACAATCTCCCGTATTCTTCATATGTCTGGGCTATGGGGTAGAGTGGCAAGAAGAAAGCCTTTTCTTATGAAGAAAAACATCCAAGCCAGGCTACATTTTGCAAAAACACATCTGAAGTCTCCCAAACGCATGTTATGGTCTGATGAAACCAAGGTTGAACTTTTTGGCCATAATTCAAAAAGATATGTTTGGCGCAAAAACAACACTGCACATCACCAAAAGAACACCATACCCACAGTGAAGCATGGTGGTGGCAGCATCATGCTTTGGGGCTGTTTTTCTTCAGCTGGAACTATGGGCCTTAGTTAAGATAGAGGGAATTATGAACAGTTCCAAATACTAGTCAATATTGGCACAAAACCTTTAGACTTCTGCTAGAAAGCCGAACATGAAGAGAAACTTCATCTTTCAGCATGACAAGGACCCAAAGCATACATCAAAATCAACAAAGGAATGGCTTCACCAGAAGAAGATTAAAGTTTTGGAATGGCCCAGCCAGAGCCCAGATCTGAATCCGATTGAAAATCTGTGGGGTGATCTGAAGAGGGCTGTGCACAGGAGATGCCCTTGCAATCTGACAGATTTGGAGTGTTTTTGCAAAGAAGAGTGGGCAAATCTTGCCAAGTCAAAATGTGCCATGCTGATAGACTCATACCCAGAAAGACTGAGTGCTGTAATAAAATCACAAGGTGCTTCAACAAAGTATTAGTTTAAGGGTGTGCATACTTATGCAACCATATTATTTTATTTTTATATTTTTTCTTCCCTCTACCTAAAAGATTTCAGTTTGTTTTTCAATTGAGTTGTACAGTTTATAGGTCACATTAAAGGTGCAAAAAGTTCTGAAATGATTTATCTTTGTCTCATTTTTTTACAGCACAGTAACCTGACATTTTAAAAGGGGTGTGTAGACTTTTTATATCCAATGTATATATCCGATTCAGTATTCGTCCATCCCCCAGGAACAGATCAATGACAAGTCTAGGGGTTCCACTTAATCATATTTTGTGTAGAACAGTCATTATTTGCACATTATACTAAATATACACTGTAGCACAATTTGCTGAATCGTTATTGTGCAGATTTGTCTCCCCCACTAGCAAAAGGGTACAGGACATAGACAGGGGTGTATATACTATGATTGTTTAGGTTTATAGATATTTTATGAAAAACCTGTTAACACTTTATACATATTTTATTTCCTGTGATTATGTAGCAACACTCTATCCTACATAATATATTGTTTGGCAGATAAATCTGGCCATAAAAAGTTGGTCATAAAGCTTTAAAAAAAAAAAAAAAGTTACTTGAAATCTTAAAAATGTGACTCCGGTATATAAATATAGTGTAAAAGGGACAGGGAACATAATTCTTATTTTGATGCATTTAAAAGAGCATTGTTTTTCATAAAGTAAAAGCTGTTTTAACTTTGAAACTGACAGGAAATGCAGAGCATACTGGAATATGTATGTCTCATTGGCACCCATGGTGGTTAAACATCTGAATTAGTTTTATTCTGCCAGTTCGTCACCAATCCACACAATATATGCCCGAATTGTGAGTATATATTCTATGAGATGAGAGTATATGAGCACTAAGCAGAAATAATGTTTACAAATGTTACATGCCATAACCAATTGAACATTTGTTAAAATTGTTTTAGACTTTTATCTACCATGTTTAGCGCTATAGAATATGGTGGCGCATTACAAATAAAAAGTTAATAATAATAAAAATATATAAGAACTATACAATGTAACAAGAGTCTATAGCCAGTTATTGTACAGTGTATACAGGAGTAATTGGTTATGGGCTCTGGGCTGTCTTACAAAACAAATTATATCATGAGAAATTGCAAAACAAATTCACACCAAAAAGGGTAAGCATAAAAGACTTGTGCACTGAATATATGCTTTGTGTGAACATTTAAGACAGATCAATTAAATTCCAGTATCACATATGAATAGGTAACATACTGTATGTGCTGCAATGTGATTGACAGTACTTACAGGAATATTTGGAAGGGTCTGGAAATGGGCAACTTGTATTTCCGTGAGCGTACTTAACTTTGTGCCATTTTTCACTAATTTAATTTTTTCTTCAAATTGTGACTAGAGTTAAATACAAAGAAACATTAGCACAAGGAATCCCATTTTCTGGGCTTTGCATTGTCTGTTTTGAGATCAGCATAAATGTAATTGTAAGAGGGAAAGCGACTCATGAATGTTGCCTTCTGCAGGGTCTCAGGTCCTTAAAAGACCATTAAAGTCACAATTTGTGCTCAGCACCATTAGATAAAGGACGAAAAAGCATGTGGAAAAAAAAGTGTTTTCCTTTTTGATATTGATGCTGCATTCATGGAGTTGCGATCTATGGAAGTCAGGCTGTTTCAGTGTGTTGCCTCTGCTTGAGTGACTAATGAGCTTTGCAACACTCGGGATGTAATGAATATTAAATTAGAATCAGACAGGGGCAAAGTGATTTGTAACCAATTGTAACTACTCAAGCAGCTTGAGTAGCAACAGAGCAGATGGCATACTAGCTAAGGTTGCTATCTTTGGTGGCGAAGTTCTTGGGTTCAAATTCCTATAAAGACACTTATTTCTTAACCTTTTAAAAACAATGAAATATGTTTTGTTTTTTGTTTTGTTTTTAGGTTAAAGCATATGTTAAAATTATGTAACTAATGATTTTGTGTTTAAAATAATTATTTGGATATTCATGTCAACTAAAGCAGCATGTGTTTGTATAGTTTAATGGTTAGGTTTAGTCTATTATGCTCTGGTGAGTATTCTGTACCGCTCGAGTGGTATCAGTAGATCATAATCAGTAGGTGTATGAATCTGCGGTTCTTAGTACTGATGTGGAAAGCTTGTAGATCATTAACTATTCTTGTAGAAATATAATTTGGTCAAGTGGTTTTAAGTGTGCAGCTCCTCTCATAAAAACACTGTTCACGCATATGTCTATATAGAATAACAAAGAAGAGGGGATGGAAAGCACACCAACTCCTAGAGCAGGTAACTTTGGTAATGTATATATGTGCAGAGATTCAACTTTCATCTTCAATTACCGTATTCATATGAGTTACAAAACTCGCTTCCCAACTCACTCTTGGTCTCTGGTTGGTACTTCACAGCGTCCCACATTCGTACGAGTCGTGGTCATTTTTCGTGTAAGGTTCAAAAGGTGTGGCATATACGTATGAGTGGAATTACTCAATGCTTATAGTTATTAAAATAACATTCACAGCGGCATGGTTATATGCTAACAACAACAATATTCACACAGACCCATTTTGACACTTTTTGCGGCTTTTTCAATGATTAAATCTATTGATTTAATAATTAAAGTATAAACACATACAGTACATATATGATAATATGATATTAACACATAATAAAATAACTTTTAATTAGATTTGAGATCGCATACTGTGGTATTTGTTTATATTAATATACAATTGGTAGTTTAATAGAATTACTGGTTCAAGTATATGACTATACTAGTGTGTATGTGGTAATTATTTTTATGATTAAAAAAAATACTTTATTACATTTTTCCATATATACTATATATTGATATTTTATTATTATCCTTATTTGTGATATCATTATGGAATACATACATATTGGAAATATAGGAATAATATTGACTGCATGAATGCTGGAATTACAGGGACTATTATATTATACAGTATAAACATTATGTATTAGCATATAAGTACTGTATGTTTATACTTAGGTTTGATCATTGAAAAAGCTACAAAAAAAGTGACGAAATGCATCTGATTGATTACACTGAAGATTGTTTTTTTTAGAATGTTGTTCCTTATTTGTCTGGCATACTATTTCATATTTATGGATTTTGTTTTATAACAATTTTATTCTACCAGAGGATGTACCCATGCATATAATAGATCAAGAAACAACATACAAAGCTGCATAGTTATATACTAATTTAGTTATATACTATTTGGTATATACTAAATATATACTAACTATAAATGTTGAGAAATTCCACCCATACGTATACACCACACCTTTTGAACCTTACATGAGAAATGACCACAACTCGTACGAATGTGGGACCCCGTGAAGTTAGTTGGAAAGAAAGAGTTTTATACCTCTTATGAAGAGAACATTGAAGTTGAGAATTGAATCTCTACACGTATATATGTGGGCAGGGGTGATCAATATCATAGTTACATGCACTAGGAGTTGCTCTCTCCCCTCTTTTATTTTTTTATTTTTTTTATAGTTTGAGCGTGTTTTATAAAATGTTTTCATTGGTAAATCATTGGTTCTAACCCAATGCCTTTCACTTATTTTTTTTCCTTGACAAATATATATATTAACACACAAATGATTGATGTTTATATATAACTAAGTACAACAAACAAAAAGCATGTGGAAGGCAGTGGAATTGAATCTATGACTTACCAGTGATAACAGAACACTTACCAATACACCATCACACTCTGTAACGGTTTACATTGTATTATAGATTTACACCATCTTTATAAGCAGAGTCCAGCCATAATATTTATGCAGATTTTTGTGGGAGGGCTTTCAAAGGGCTAAACTAAACTTTTATATCTCTAAGACAAATCATTATCAACTTTAAAAATGTAAAAAAAAGAAGTTTTCAGCCTCTAACTGATGGTGCAAAGTTTATATGCGACTTGTGGTCATTGAAAGATAATTTAACATTTTAGTTTGTTCAGCTGTAGTGAAGACTAATGTAGAGAAACACTACAGTATTTACAATTTTATAAAATAATTATTGATGTTTTTCAGATTCAGCAGGCAAATTTTAGTAGGGGCCATGACAGCAACAACCAAAAGAAGCAATTATTATTATACTGCGAAGGTTAGCAATGAGGGCAACACCAGGCACTTCACCACATCCTCATTATTTTTCTTCTATTCTATTATCATGTTCCACAAGAAAGTTACACAATAAATTAGCAATACACATTGTACAATTCTATTGCAAAAAAGCCAATACGGACCATTTCTAAATTCAAGTTATAGCATTTTACATTAATATAAAACATGATTATTTACATGTATGTGTAGTAGGGGCAAGTCATTCTGTAATATTACTATTCAGTCCTTACCTTTAATTTTTCAGTTTCCTTTTTAAGGTTTACGAGAAGGGACTCCAAGTAGTTAACCTGAGCAAAGGACTGCGCTGAGGAGGAATTGCTGTAGATGACAGAATAGATTTTAGATAAAGCATGAAGTAATAATGTGATTCGTTATTAAACATACTGCATAGCACCAGTATAAGATTTGAAAGCCTGAAAAAGCTCTTCATTGACTTGGTTAGTAACCTTATAGTTAAAATCATTGTGTACTGCACAAACACTGTATGTCTATAGCAAATCAAACAACTTTACAATATACTTTAAAAATGCAATTTAATAAAAAAAAATATGATCTTATGGTAGATTTTGAAAGTCTTACCTTTTGGCCACCATTTTTAACATGTTAACACTATTTTCTGCCTTTGAAGCCATTATCTTGAGCTTTAATAATTCATATTGTTTCTTGTTTTCCAACACATTTACCTAAAATAAAGAAATAAGTGTGCATACAATGCTTGATAAAATATATAAAAAAGAAAAAAATATATATATCTGAACACAAACAAAAACATTATGAATAAGACATACAATGCATTACAGGCTCTTCTGTAGTTAAATGGACATTAACGCCAAGAACCAGATTAGCCCTCATTTTCCCAATAAGCAGACACTTGCCTGAATCAAATACAAACACGGCCTACTGAAGACAGTCATCCCACGTAATGATCCAAAATACAGTCCGGTTCCTTACCTCCGCAGCAGTAGCTCTTCTAATAGCTTCCTGAAGATCATCTTGACATTTTTTTGTATTTTTTTCAACCTTTGCTTTCTCTTTCTCAAAATTAGGGAAACTAAAAAAAATAAACAAAAAGGTTATATTAGAAACACAACTGAAGAGTGAGTTCAGTCAAATGGTCCATGTAATACCTTAAAACAGGAGCTAGATGAATTTATCTTTATTATTACAATTCCTATTGAATAATTCAGAAAAGCATTCAACTTAATTTCAAACATCAACTTGGAAACTTCCAGTTGGACAGCTTGTCTCCACCGCTTATGGAGGTTGTCCAGGGGGGTCACTCTGGTATCAAATGGTCAAGCAAAAGCAATGTCTAAATCTTCCGTCAATGAAGAACTGCCGACGCTGTCTATTGAGCAATATCGGTCCACCATTGTAAAGGCGCAAACTTGTTTAACTATTTATAACCAGGTCCCAGTCCAAGTTGCTTCCACCTCTTTACAGATGGAGACAAGCAACTGGAAGTTTAGAAGTTGCTGTTCGAAAAACAATATTAAACTTATTTTCAAGGTCATGGAATATCATTTTTAATGCATATTCTTAATTAAAACATCTAGTCCCTGTTATGACATTACAATGGCCCTATAAAGTAACAAAGTTTACAATAATATTAAAATGGACCTGTCACATGTGATATATTTTTAACTATCATCATAGGATATTTTTACCAAATAATTCTGGATATGTATGCATATTTTGCGCATGAAGAGCACCACTTGCATTGTGACCATATGGTAATGTTACCGCGCGGTCTTTGCATAATATAAGCAGCAAAGACAAGCTATACTTATATAGTCTTATGAGCTAGAGGCCATTCTGATAACTACAGTTCCTGTTTATCTTTAGAGCAGGGGTGTGAGAAGATATATATGCAACTTCCTTGAGACTTTGTGCTGGTGAATGTGGACTTTAAGATGAGATCCTCCAGTTTGACCTTAACCTCAGACCTTGTGAATTCAGTCCCGAGCTCTTACTTTCTCACTGAATTACAGACTGTCAAACTAAGGAGAGCGACAGCAGGCAAGATGGCCTAAGACAATAGTATCCATTGCAGCTATTATACTTTCATTGTAATAGTGGACAAGGGATCTTCAAAGATTCAGTATATAAGAGAAATGGATTTCCTTGGGAACTCTGACCTCCTCAAAGGACAATATAGCTTCTTCTCCACAGGAGCTGACTTACTTGAGGAAGCAGCAGTCGAAACCATGAGTAATGAGCTGATCAAACAATACAGTCTATTGTTAAGTCTGCCATTTGTAAGCAGTCATATGAATGACCAATATTAAAACTAAGCAGATGGTATGACCTGTGGAAGGCCCGGGGTCCTCATTGTGCAGAGGTCTTGACCAAGTTTTAGAAGTTTATTAAGTTACTCCTTGTACTCACAATAAGAGCCACTGGGGTATATTATAACTAGCCTAGAAAAATAATAGTTCTTTCTTGCAATTACATAAATAGATAGGAATTCTTCTATTCTATAAAGATTGTACACAATAACATTAGTAATTTAACAATAATAAAACGCAACTATATGGGTAAAATGGAGAGACTACAAAATGTTTTCAGCTGGAAGTAGAGTGTCTAAACACATGGATATATTGAGAGGTTCTCCACTTTGGAGCCGAGATATCTCCAATAATTTGTTTTCTTTTAAGCTTCTATTTGACGTTGGAGATATATTCAGGTTTTACTTACTAGGGTCCATAAAATACCATAAGAACTGAAGTTGCCTCGCCTATTATAAACGCTCTTCATTCAAGGATGTAGACTGTATAGTTAGGGCAGCCTGCAATCTTTTGAAATTATGCACGTATACCCAGCAATTAATGCAACATACATTAAATAATCCCAATGCATTACGTTGCTTCCTAGTTAAACTAAAAAAATGACTCCGAATGGTATCAGTACGACAGAACTGCAAATACAACACCAACAAATACATCATAATACAGTTGTTAAATACGTAGAAGTCACTAAATAATCCACAAATAAAATTACATTTCCAAGATGTCCTGTGGAAATCACTCACCAATTTCAAAGCGACATGAATCCATTTTTTTTTTATCCATTTAAAAAGTACGTTTTAAAGTTTTTTTTGAACAAAAAAATTGGGAAAACCCAATTTTTATTTCACTGAAACAAACCAGAAACCTAGAGATTTTACAATTGACTGTAGATCTCATCCACTCACACAGCTATACTACTGGTCACTGGAAGCCCCCCAGAGCAAACTAACATTTGTATTTATATTGCTCCTAAAGCATCATTTGAAAAAAGAAATCACAAAGTAATACATTAATAAATCCCTTTTTCAGGTGCAACAAAGAAAAACATAATTTAATACATTTCCTTTAAGCATGTTAATGGAATACAATTAATTTACAGTATTTACCATGTTTTTAGATGGTTATCTATATAGCCTTTGTGCTGCTTCTGCTTCTCTTCAATAGATTTTGAACACCTGCAAACATATAAAGATCATTTAGGACCAGATATCCTCTAAATCACATAGAATATGGAAACAAAAAACTGCACAACATCTAAACATGTAGTATATAAATATATTTAAAATGATGATGTGGATAAAACATTAAAAAAGGGTACTTTCACAGATTTTAAGCGGTTTATATTTGATTATTTAATTAGTAACGGATTAGCAAATCGGTAACGGAAGAAAAAATATTGGCGTAGCTCTTGAAACGTACATTAAAAATATTATGCTTAAGACTCTACCCGTCAACTACTTTCACCAGAGGCTGTCCTGACAAAGTCTTTATTTAGGCATTTACATTATGATTGTTGAAGACTCCTATAAGGACAGCTTCCAAGGCAGACAAAGTTACAAATGTGCCGTAGGAAAATTTAGAAGGGTTAAGAACAAAATGAGGAGAGTCTCGTTTGCAGATCCCTCCCCCTCAGCCCTCTAGAAACTAACCGAGGTTGTGCTCAGCAGCTCTGCCAGGCCACAAAGCACTAAAAAGTTTATTGTAATAGCTACAATGATTTGTATAACTTTAAAAAAATATATATATTGCTTCTCAGTTACTCACTAAGGGCCTCATTCTAGTATCGGCCGTAGGAGATGCGGCGCCGCAAGCTATTTGCCTATTCTATTCCCTTCCGGCCGGGGACTCCGGCAGGCGCCTTGTTATCCCTTGCAGACGCACGCGCAGGAGGAAAGCCTTTGATCTTAAACGTCCGCAAGAGTTTCGGCTGCAAGAAAATCCCGGTTGCTATTCAATTGCTCCGGGAACCCTCTCTGCAAGGCTAAAACCAAGCCGCAGCTTACTTGCAGGAAAAAGGTCCCGCAGGCACACAAATAAGCACATAATAAAGCCATCCTGCACTCTTATGAGACTATAAAGTGATTGTAGGTGTTAGCATTCATAGCACAACATTCCCCTACACTCAAATCCGTAAATACATTTTATTTGAATTTATATCAAATATCCGTGGAAAAAGTCCTGAGGGCTTGGAGCACCTCAGACCCGCCCACGCTGCGGCCGGAAAATAAACAGTTAATGTAATCTCGGATTTGGGCTGATGTGCAAGCTTGAGAGGGGGTTGCTATTAATCCTCATGTCCCCCATTATGATCCCTAACATTTACAGAGCTTTACAGTGCCGTCTTGAATTTATTTTTGCTTTTAAAGATTTCTGAGCTTACGGCCGGTTGCAAGATATGCGGCCGGCCGTAAGGGGATATCCTTGCGGCACCGTATAATAGAATTGCAAGGTAATGGGAGCCCCGCAAGGAATCGCAGCTTTGCGGCCGATTTACGGCCGATAATAGAATGAGGGCCTAAGTAAGCACATGAAATCCTGTTGTGTGAGCGCTACAGAGGCCCTTATCTGTCTGATGGAAGCCTTGGAAATATATATACCAGACACTCTTCCGAGTACTTACCTCTCATTTGCTTCAGTAACCTTCTTAATATTGTTCTTTTTAACTTTAATTTTATCCTGAGCTTCTTTTTTCTCCTGTTGCCACTTTCTCGCTTCATTTTCAAAATCCTGATTAAGCCAATCAAACTCCTTTTTGGTGATCTGCAAACACATTTTGTGAATGGGTAAAAATTAAGTTATCCAACAAATATATAACCAGCAATAAATACAAAACTTGAAGGTAACTGGCATATTGCACATCATATTCCTTTTCACTCATTTAATTTTAAACTCTGTTCAAAATTATTTTTTTTCAATTTGAAACAGTCCATGCAATATATAACTGTGCATGACTTAAAGGAATATATAAATTCCCTGGATTAATAAAATAAGTCTGTATGTGTATATAATGACTCCATGTAATATGTGTTTCAGGTATAAGCAACATGTGTTAGATTAAAAAGGTATATGTCAGTTTGTGGAATATCATGTGTGTAAATTTGTCTGATTGGGCGTCTAATTTCAAATCTTGTTATTGAGGAATTCTGTATATTTGTAATTCAAAGTACATTTTACACTCCTTGTGTGAGCTCCACCCCTGAGACACTTATGTAGGTAGAGCATCCTAGCCAATCAGCTTTGTGGAGTTGCCCTAGAAAATCAACTGTCAGTATTATGGCTGCCTACTCGCCTCAGTCAGTGAGAAGGAAAAAAATACATTGTTGTACCTACTTCTGATTGGCCACAACTACTTATAACATTTATGCTAATTTAGCTAGGATTTTCAGGTGCGTTCCTTCTCAAAAATCAGCTGCCTGAAAACTGAAGACACTCTGCAAATTTTAGGGAAAATGTATTGTTTATTTGGGATTTTTTTCATGCAAAAATGTTTTCATACAGTACAGATTCTCCTCTATCAGATGAATTAATATCCAGGAAACTTCTGTATACCTTTAAAAGAATACTAAAACCTTTAAATGCATAAAACACGTCAATAGAGTAAATAAGAAACCTGATTATTATTGATCTTTACTTCTAAAACATTCTAAAAATGTACACCTGTGATTATTATTCATTGAAGAGTGGATGGGCAAATTAAGCAGGTTACTTAAGAATGTTTCTTATATTCAGATTGATGGACCACTTTTTCCATAATGCCTCAGACTAGTTCTAAGTGTAAAAAAAAAAAAATTAACTTCACGATAAAAAAAAAAATCAAAGGTTTTAAGTTTTTCTTTTCATACAGTGTATCCTGCCTACAGGTTGTTGCATGAGTAACCGTGCGGTGGTAATTCTCTACTGGGAAGGATATGATTGATAGCAGCTTTTCCCCTGTATTTAATTTACTCTGCACTGATCAGTTAACTCATAGCTTTCCTGTTTTAGGCAAGTCCAGCATTCCATGCCTGCAAAGATTTGTTAAGGGTTTATGTTTTTTGTTTTCAGCACTACATAGAGCTGCAGGAGCATGGAGGACTGGTCTAGGTTTGTTACCTTCAAACTGGAAATCGAATCAATTTAACCACTGACTTGAATGAGGACAACAACCCCATGCAACCTGATTGGCTTGATTAATGAAAAAGCATGTGGGCAGTATGTTATACATGTAAACACAGATTTTATTTTATTTGATCCCTCAGTAAAATATTCCTGTATTTCAAAAATGTAAGAAGAATGCTTTTAGGAGATCTTTACCGAGATGTGGTCCAAATTGTGCTAAAATAAGTGGCCCTTTGCATTTTCTGCTAAACAATGTGGTACCTTTAAGATCAAATTTGCTACCAAGCAGGACAGAGTTGTGCGTGGATCCCAGTGCAGTTTAAAGCACGGATATCAGCTTACAGTTTATCATAATGAATACAAAGCAGTACGCTCTACATATGAGATTGAGCTTAATTCTAAAACACAGAAACATCTTAAAGGAATAAATGTAAAGTTATATTTTACTAATTATCTTTGTCAGGCTTGAAGTGCACCTTTCGTGTGAAATTATAGATTTTTTTTTCTTAGCTCAATTGTGCACTTCACATGGAGAAATATTGTGTAGTATATCAGCTGGTCTCTCAATAGTGAACTAGCCCGGAAATACGAGACAATTCTACCCTGACTGCAAACTCCAGATATACATGTCGGCCTTAGTTGGGTCTTGTCAGTAGGATGTAGCTGAACTCGCTAAGGAACAGCAAGCAAGGAATCCACCATCACTCGTCATCGCTCTTAGGGATACTAAACCCCACAAGTGGAGGGCACAAGCAAGGTAAAAGAGGTTGCTCAGAGTGGATTATCATGTTCGTAGAACTAATCTATTAAGGTTAGTTCATTCTCAGATTGAGAACCATATTTGTGCATAATCCATAATTATTTTATGGTGAAAAAGTGACTAGTACAATGTACATGCAGGTTTTATTGCACTTTGTGGGGTTGGAGGGGGTCATCTAATCTATGGACCACATCAAGACAGGCACATCTTGTGTCAAATTGTGCTCATGCATAAGGTTTACATGGCAAAGATACTGGATTGGGTTTGCCAGCTCCCACTCTTCAATTTGTCTGATCTCTCTGAAATGACCTGCCCATCTAGGGTGACTCTGAACTAAACCATATAGCTACACTGGGGTACCCAACCCCCTTCACCAAGGCAAGGTAGAGATGCCAATTACAGTGTGCTTTTAAAAAAGTAACTGTAAATAAATGGAGTTTTTTTAAAAGATAGTGATATTGTCCCCCTATAAGATTACATCCTATTAACAGGCATGGAACACATACCTTATTCTTTTCTATAGTTTCTTCAGTTTGCTTACGCAGACTAGCTATTTCCTCCTGATAACGGCTCAGCATAACTTCATCTTTCTCAGTTGCTTCTTTGAGTTGTTCTTGAAGTACTAGAAGTTCTTTTGCCATCCTTAAGATATCGCCCTAGAACAGGAATGGAACAAAACCGGAAACCTATAAATATTAAGTGCATTCACCATCATCCTTGCAAGTGACAAATTTGAGAGTAGGACCGTGAAGCCCATCTGTTTGTATTATTCGCAAACCCCCGCCTGCTTTTATAGATTTGAATATTATTTTCATTGTCAACTAAATATCCCTCATGCCTGGTCGGAAATTCACTGAGCTATTACAGGGGTTGTGAAGGGATGTGCAGGTCAGCAAGGGCAATTTTCCCCATAGGAAATAAAGTACATTGAATACAGTGAAGTACATTACATTTTTTTTAATACATAGTGAATCTTCCCCCATTTATTGGGTATCATGGAGATGATAGGGAAAGGTTTATTACAATACGCCATCAATCTGATCTACCTAGTAATATTAAAACTCTTCAAGGGGTTGGAACAACTCCGTTAATAAATGAAGATAAAATAAAAAATTTACAGTTATATATATATATTTTTTTTTAATAATTCAAATGTAATAGTTGTTTGCTATAACATGTACTTTTAAAAATGTGTTTGAAGCTAAAACTGTTGTCTAAATCTTTTTATGTGAATAAAGAACATGACTTACAAGATCTGATTGAGGTTTAGTTATGTGATAGTGATTTGAAACCGCTACGCGAGCATTTTACTTATAGGATAAATCATACCAATAAATACAAATTAAACAGGTGATCCTTCATATTCAACTATTGTTATCACTAAATCCTGCTCTGTTTGGGATTCCCTGAGAATGGGTTTATTAATACTGCTCTATAGGAAAGCACGAGGCACAGGGGCAAACAGAGCCAATAATGGGCTCCATTCCAGAAATCAGTTCTGTATACAGAGGTCCTCGGGCACTGAACATAATACAGTACAGTATCTGTGATATATCCTGAGGATGAAAAATCAATTGGCTGAGAATGGGAGAGAGAATGTTAGACATTCACCAAGTGGGATAATTAGATAATTATCAATCTTCATGGGATGCCTTTATCTATCGTAAAGAAAAGAACAATAATTAGTTTTTTCTTTTTTGCCTGTCATTTCCATTGATTGTATGTTAGCACCATGGATAGGTACCTGCTGCATCTTGTAGCAGCTACAAGGATATATTTGCGTAAGATTGAATGAATCATGTGGTTTTAGATGAAGCCATAAAATATGGAGACCATTTTAGGAAAAAAAAAATAAAAAAAAGGTATTAAATTATGATTGTCATTTTATCCTAAAATGCCCAATGCCTTAACTCTCCTTTTAAGAGAAAAGTTGCATTATTGGACAAAAATAAGTCATTGTCGATTTTCAAGAAACTCACTGGAAGACAGGGAATGTCCCAAAAAAAATAAAAAATAATACTAATAATAATACTAATAATAATACTAATACTAATAATAATAATATAAAAAAAAAATATATATATATATATATATATATATATATATATCCCATACATTCAACTTATGTAAATAAATCTGCTATTCAGGAATAAAATAAGCTAATTGATGAAGATAGTAGATTTATAATACTTTAAGTAAAATAATTAATATTCATTACACGATTGCAAATATCTATGCTCCAAATAAAGAGAATATAGATTCTTGAAGAACATTTTTAAACTGGTCTATAAAATGAAAAAGGTGCGATAATTATATGTGGTGATTATAATATGATGTTAGATCCTTATTTAGATAGATCCTCAATTATTAATTTGGGTATAAGATTTACATAGAATATCAGCAGTAAACATGAAAATAATTCCAAAGATAACTTATGACTCAAGGTGTCCCTTAAATAGCTACTAAATATATTCTAAAAAATGTTCAAAGATCGATAGATATAAATATATAAAAAATACCAAGAATTAAATTTGATATTACAAAGAGAAAATGTGAGTAAGGTGGTTGGTTGATCACTACCTTCAACCAGTGATATACATGAATCAGTAATTCTCTCACATCTATTGGGACGGAATATTTCACAAGGTAAAGCTAATTAGTTTGATATAAAAAAAAATAAAAAAAGAATAAATCACAAATTCCCTCAAAAATATGACTTTTTACAAAAACTGTAGTTTGGAGCTTTCCTTTTTGATTATCTGCTGGTGGGAAGTGACCTTTAAAGTGGAGAAGCATTTAGTTGCCTTGATTGAACTATGGTAATATTATAGGTCAGTGCTTTCATTAAATGTTTCATTAAGTTCAATGAAAATATGGAATCACACTACTCTCTTAACATGTTCATACATCAAATGCTTTCTATTGCTACAAACTGACAAAGGTTAATTTTATTAATTACATTACCACTACATTCGCTGCATCCGTATCAGAAAAGTCGTGCAGGACCATGTAATATTAAACAGGTAGATAAAAACACTCACCGGTTGTGTTTCAAAGGGTTGGAATGGATCAGTATTCACTTCATGCTCAGAGAAATCTATATCTACCTAAAAAGACAAGGGGGACAAAACTGTAATTAGTGTAAAGGTTGACAAATCCAGGGCCCTAAAAGCTACTGTCTATATATAAGGGTTCCCCCCAGCCTGATTTAGGAGGGTGCTACACCCACATACATATAAGCGCTACTCCGTTTCAGATGAAAATACAGACATTGCAGAACTATCACTATAACTATAACTATCCACTCGGCTGGTAAAAATGTATGAGGAGGAGACAGATATACACACTGCTTTGCTTCTAAATTGTTTTGGTTTTCCCAATATGGCTGCTCAGAAAATTTGATATAAATTAGTCAATCCCTGAATTAATGGATTTATACAAAAGCGGACAAGATAATTAGTTGCATTTGTTTTAATGTGCATCAGATATTGCTTGATCAGCCTCACCGTTATTTTGTTTCTATCACAGAGACAGACAATTCCTAATATTAATACCATGCGTTTACAAATGGAGTTTGATTTGCATGAAAAAAATATGAATTATTTACACTTTAATACAAACAAACTACATAACACAGTGCATGATCCTACCGACCTGATAAACAGAAGAATATGGAGGAAGCCTAATTAAGCAGATGTGTACGACTAGCGGTGTATTTTTAGTTTGTTGGGCATTAAACATGGTAATAAGTAAGGGCACCGTGCATGTAAAATGATCTCACAATGCTTCCTCCCACTTATTTAAAATGATACAATAAATAGATTCAAGTAATAAAAACAAAGTTTATCAGTCTACAGATTGATGGTCCTATAAAAGACGCTGCTTGGAACAGGAGCACAAAGCAACTCTGTCCTACAAGGATCAGCAATGTATCAGACCAAGCAGGGATCTGATTGACCTTATATAGGGCCAATCAGAAGGAACTGGCCAGGACGCCACCTGCTGGTGGGGAAAAGAACTGTAAAATAAACAAAAGTCAAATCAGGAAAGTGAAAACAAATGAATCCTGGTGGGAGGACATTGAGCAGAGCACTCTATCTACATCCCGCTGGGAGGTACACTCAAACGTCCTCCCAGTGGACAATGCCAGGTGATACTCTACCCGAATACGGGAGCGCACTAGTGTACACTGTTCCTGTAAAGAACCCAAATGGTTAATAATGGAATACCTTACCTGTACAGAGACAATTGCAGTCTGTACATTCCTTTTCATGGGAAATGCTTGGTTACGAGTTTCTGCTGAGATGTCACAATTTTGGTTGTCACAAGAATTTGCAGCAGGTTGATCTTGTTCTAACTGACTCTTGGCACTCTGTTGCGCTTCCTGTTCTGCAATACAAGGTTCAGAAACCGCAGGCCCATCCATATCTACATTACACGTCCCATGGCTTGCAGTGGTTGAATTAGTCGGTGAAGCTATGCCAGAATTTGGAATAAGTGATGGTTCCAGAGATAATGTAGGCACGGTCCTATGTTCTAGACCAAAGCCTGGCGGATACGTAGGCAACAAATAAGTATTACTATTATTCCAATTACGGAATGACGTTGAACCACCTAATAAAGGAATGCCATTAAATGTAAAAGGTATATTTGCCACACGTCTTTCATTAGAACACAAGCCATTATCACGCATTTGTGTTTTTAATGGATTATTAGAAGTAGGTTTGAACTCTTTAGCGGATGGGTTCAAAGAGCACGGTTCTGTAATATCTCTGTAATCTTCAAGCAGGATTGTGTGCTTCATTAATCCAATGAGGCTTCCCACCATAACAAACCGCAGCGATTCTAGAAGGAAGGCTTTTAGACCACCAGCCTCTTCCACCAGTTTGTGTGTCTCTTCAGGGAAGTCTTTATATTCTCCTACAAGAATTTCATCGTCAAGTTGCAATGGCCCATGTTCTTCTAAAATCTGAGAAAAATACCTGCGAGAAAATGTTTAAGAATTAGTTGGTTTAAAATAACGTTTCACAAGACTGAACAAACCGGTTTTAAATATTCTAAAAATGCCTCTTACAGGGCGATGGTCAAGTCCGTCACTAATTGGCATGATCATTTCATTTTCAGCTCTACATAAAAATGTTTTATTTTCAAAGAGCACAGTGGACATACCCCACATACCAGAATAAATGCACAAGAAACTCCTCTTCTGCTGAGGAGTCAAAAATAAAAGCTCAAGTGGACTACAAGGCTATGGGCATGATCTTACTAGCTTCTGGAGTAGAGAAGCCAAGGCAAACCACAAGCTATACCCACTTTGCACCTAACACCTCATGTAAAAGCCCTTAGATACCCACACCTAGCAAAATCCTCCATAGGGAATAGTAGAAGCTAGTGGGGGTCAGTGTAACATTGCTTTGCTAACTTTTATTGCAACAAAAAACAGCGAGTAACTCAAAAACTTCCATACCACAAAAAAAATAAAAAATAAAATAAAGAAAAAGATAATAATTTTGAGTTTTTTTTTAGCTTTTATAAATAGGGGACAGTAAAGCTTACACTGAAACGTGTGTCAATGATCTAGCCGAGGGAAACGGTATGTGTAAAAAATACAAAAAATATGCATATTAAAAACATAAAATAAATAGTCCCTCACTAATATAATGAGTTGCGATGTTCGTGCTCACCAATGATATGCAATCTGGTGACCTCTATTCCACTGTAGTGAAGTTTGAAATAAGACTCACTACTTGCCCTATAACTAAGGAAGGCAATAATAAACTACTAGTAACTTGCCCATCAATATTTATTGGGTCTCTCCCCTCCTCCTCCCCAGCGTGCAATGCGCATGCACGGCTAACTCTGCGCATTGGCGCGCACTGCCACGTAAATTATTTGGGCACCAATTTATAAGGACTTGTGGGATTGGAATTTATATATTTAACCCACACAGTGCTTAGCTCTATATGCAAATTGATTTATTGTGATCTTGTATCACATGATATTGCATATATTATTATTGATACAAGGGCACAAGATCTACTCTATTATCAAGCTTCAATGGGTTCATTATAAAATATACTTTTGTTATAAGATACTGTGGGATATAAATTGTACATTTGTCCAATATATTTTTATGACACTACTGATATTCAAAAACTGTGTACATGCATATGTTACCATTTATGATGGCTACCTTAGTCTAGAATAGTTTAATATTTCCTTCCTTAGTTAGAGGGCAAGTAGTGAGCCCTATTTCACACTTCACTACAGTGGACTAGGGACTTTAAAGGTCGCCAGATTGCATACCACTGTCGAACACTAACATTGTGACTCATATCAGTGAGGGACTGTTTATTTTATGTTCTTAATCTGCATATTTTTTGTATTTTCAAATTTTTTTGAATATACAATAAAAGTTTTTTTTTTTGTTTGTTTTTTATTATATATCTTTGGCTAATACTGGACATACACATACCGTTTCCCTCGGCTAGCTCATCGACACTAGTTTTAGTGTAAGCTTTTCTGTCCAATGTATTACACTAATTATTATACATTACTAGTGTTGGGGTGGCACGTCTGTCATGGGCTGGAGAACAGCGCGCCGTCATCAGGGCGCCGAGAACTGCGCCCTAATGATGCTCTGCGCTCCAGCTTGCATCCCCCCCATGTGTGCATGCTGTGCTCTGCTCTACTAGATGACCTGACTGTGAGAATCTGATAAAGGGAAGCCTTGCTCAGGCAGGGCAGGGAACTTGCTTTAACTTGAGTCTCGTTAAAGGGATTGGCTTGCTGGTCTCTTCTCACCATATCTTTCATTCCTGCTGAAAAGAGACCAGCAAGCCAATCCCTTTAACGAGATTCTCACAGTTAGGTCATCTAGTAGAGCAGTGCACAGCATGCACACGGGGGGGGGGGGGGGGGGATGCAAGCTGGAGCGCAGAGCATCATTAGGGCGCAGTTCTCGACGCCCTGATGACTGCACGCTGTTTTGCAGCGCGCAAAGGTCGGGGTGCCCTAGTGTTTGTGTTCGTAAATGGTATAATATTCTATGTTATTTTTTTCACTGCACTATGTTGTCTTAGTCTTAGTCTTAGTGCTACTTTATAGAATTTTACTTCTAGGTATGGCACAATATAGACTTTACCTGTACATATTTTTTTTTAAACTTTACAAACTAAATTTTTTTAAAAATATAGGAAAAAAATAAATAAACTATTATGGAATCAATAGTAACAACACCACATGTATAAAATAAAATGAACCACCTTGGAGAAAAACTCCCAAAATAAAAACATATCAAAATGGGGAGCAAAAAGGGAATCAATGATCCCCATAGGGAAATCTACTTATGGAAGGCTTGCCTAAGCAATGCCCCAAAATCTGACTAAAAACCCTATAATAATAGGTAAACAAAAAATGATGTTAGGACACCAGACAGCCGTTTCGCTACACACGTGCCTTTGACCAAGGCAAAATTACAATTATCCAATCAGATTTGGAAGTGAGCGCAATTTTAAAAGTGTTCATGTCACCTACCAGCATTCCACGTCCCTGCCACAACTGCAGCAGGGGAATGGATTTAAAAAAAAATAGAATAATGAAGGAAATGGGGAATATCTGGATCCTCCCATTGGAATAGTTTGAATAATTTTATTTCTTTGTAAAGCAAATTCTAATTACATTATTTTATTTATTTAACCAGCTATTCAAAGTTCCTTTTCACATAACAGCTATCATACTATATAGTATATTATACTTTTATGTGAAGTTGTACATTCCAAAACAAAGTGGAAGATGAATGCTATCAATATTATGTCCCATAAAAAGCTGTTAAGTTTGGAAAAAAGTCTTACTCAAATAGAGTTTGCCGGATAGGGTCTGCATTATTATCGAGCTGCCTCAGAAAACGGGTTTCAACTGGAGTGGCTTCATAAATGCTTTCAAACTCCTCTACTTGGGGACGCAAATATTCTGGAATAATAAAGGGTTCATTGGGATCCAACAAATTTCTGAGAAAGAAAAAATAGAAAGAAAAAGAAGGATTAATTGTTTATTTCAAATACAATTTTTTCATATGAAAAGTTTTAGTTTGGTAGACATCATTTATTAAATAATTACAAGCGTCTAACGCAGAGAAGTTGCAAAAGTAAAGCATATATCCTTGAAAGAGGATATGAAAAGGAAAATGATAGCCTAGGGTGTATTATTGATAATTGACTTTTATACAGCAGTAACACAATTCTGTAACTAGGGTTGTGTAAAACATGGGTATGACAATACTTAATTTGACTGACATAAAAGGAGCAAACAATAATACTCATCACACTTATATACAAAGTGCCTTGCAGAACGGAGAGCTTGCAAGCTTGCTGGCTAATGGATTAATTTAAAAAAAAAGTGAAGTAATTAGAGAGAAACAAGGGCTTGGGAAGTAATTGAAAATAGATTAGAGGGTTAATTAGTGATAAAGCCTATGGGTGTATCAGCTGTGAAAACTGGAGGTGATACTGCAGAAACCTGCACTATTCAGTATCACAAATCATAGTTAGGTGGGTGTGAACAGGGTTGGTGGGAGGGCATGTTAGATGAGTTCAGATGCAAAAAAATGGTGGTGTGAGTATATGTCTAGAGGTAAAAGAAACTAAAGTGAATCAAACTGTGAAAGATGTCCATTGGTCCGGTGGATGGTATGAGGACCAGTGTCATTGGCTGAGACCCTGCAGAAGTAACTGCTTCACTCCTACAATTGTACGGAGCAATAAGCACATATGCTTAACCATTCTTGTGTATGCAAACGCAGAGCAAATTAAGCAAACTAGTTTTGTGACAGCAGCTAACAAGAGGTCTTGTTACAGAAAACCAATCCATCAAAATTAATGAAAATAGAGTACACGCATTGGGACTTGTTCCCATACCCTTAATCCATAATTAATCCATCATTAGGAGTAATGAATCACTTATCCCCTATTGTAAGGGAAATGTACCATTAGTAATGTAGAGATACATGTAATTAGCTAGAAACGCACACTTGAAACCAGGTAAAATGCAAGTCATATTGAATGTATAATCATAAATTCTAGGCTGAGAATTGATAAGTTAAAACACATCTTATATTTACAAGAAAAAGATATAAAAGAGGAAAGAAAAAATGATAAAATCCGACGTATATCTTTTTCTTGCAAATTAAAGCTGTGTTTTAACTTATCAATTCTCAGGCTAGAATTTATGGTTATACATTCACTGTGTTTAACATATACTTTGGTTTAGACAGTATATCATAAGTCACGGGTCGTCAACCCAGTCAGTTGGGCACACATGTAAACCTGCTAAAATGCAATGCTCTATAATTGACCCTTGTACCTTGAAAATACACTTTTTGCATTTAAGTTTACATTTAAGTTACAGCAAAAACTTAACCAAACCCAATGCCCACTATTGCTTAGAGTGCAGAATATCAGTAAGAGATGGCAGGTAATGAGATCTGTCTATACTCACAAAGCATTCTCTTCAGAAAAGATGTCATCGTCTTGAGATCTTGTACTTACACCCCCAGATAATTTGTAAACAATCTGAAAACCAAAAGTAAAAGCTTTTTAATAGTATAAATGTATGACAAATGGTTTAAAGGGCAAGTACCACCTAAAAAAGGTAGATTTCTTAAAAGATCTGTTATTTTCTGGTTTTCTTTTCTTATATTGTGTGAAACTGGCTGAATATACAGTAAAGTATGAAAACATAGTGAAGGCTCCTGTGTTGTTGTGTACTTCTTTAAGAGTGTCAGAAGTACAGCTATAAAGAGAGAAGAGAAGTGGCAGTTTACCACACTATTTAAAAAAGGTATGGAACTGGGTCAAAATCAAAAGCTAAGCAAGTCTACAGCTGCAGTTCTAAACTGTGGCAGCTCAAAATGTAACCAAAACATACTTAATTACTGTATATACTCTAGTATAAGCCGAGGCACCAATACCATGAAAAAAACTGTAAAAAGGTATTGACTCGAATAAGCTGACGGTGCAAAAGAGGGCCCCTTATAATCCACCTCCTCCTCCCCCCCCCCCTTATCATCCTCCTCCTCCTCCTTCCCCCCTTATCATCCTCCTCCTTCCCCCCTTATCATCATCCTCCTCCTCATCATCTTGTTTCCCCCATAACCTCCTCCTTACTACACCCTCTCCAATCCCTATCCCCCTTCCTCCTTACCTTCTACTATGCTCTGATGAGCCGATGCTGATCCCGATGCTGCAGCATGTCTTCCGTACCGCAATATGCTAATGACGTGACGCGCCAGTTTTTTTTTTTTAATTGAGTATAAGCCGAGGGGGCTGTCTCAGCATAAAAAATGTACTGAAAAAGTCGGCTTATACTCAAGTATATACGGTACTTACTTTGAAGACAATAAGATTAATTCATTTTAGTCAAATTTATAAAAACACATTTTTTATCTAAATAGCCATTGTGGTGATTAATTCCTTCTCATCAAACAGCAATTGAAAAAAGCAATGAGGAAAATAAATAAAAACAAGCAAAAAAAACTGAAAAATGCGGAGACACACCTTTGGCGGATTCTGTTTCTTTTTCTTGTGTTTGTTTTTAACCTTGATACTTTTAGTCTAAAAAGCAAAAATAAAGAAAAGAAGCAAAACAAAGCATCAATGTATTGTATCTAATTAAAATAGGCAACCGTGAAATGCACGTAGCCCAAATATTTTATTTAGTAGCACAGAATTATGAATATTTGGATAGTACATGGTTTCCAGCTAATTTTTTTTATGATACCTTCAAGTGGAAGTGAATAGACTGTCATTTAGTAATAGAAAAACAGCGTTGAAATTATTATTATCATCATTATACTACCATATTTTTGACCTCTGTCATGTCCTCTTCAAGAGGTAATATATTTTACAAAATTAAAGGAACCAAATAACTCACCATAGTATGTATTAGATAAAATAAGATTGTAATTAATAATTAATTGTAACTTTGCATTGCCTGTGCGGTTGTGATCGTCACTGTACATACTCTACCAAAAACATTTGAGATTACTCATTTTTATTTGATTTTTTAGGGATCAGAATTTACAGTAGGTTCTTCTGAGGCAGCCTTTATTGTCAATTATATGCAGCACTGGTTAATAATCACCCCTAGTTTATCTACCAAATGTTTATAGGAATAAAAAAAGCATCAAATATAATCGGTAATAAATTAAGGTTGTTTTAACTTTCCAAAAAGTTTTTGTTCATTAGTTATTTTAGCTTTTCAAAAGAGAATGAAGACTGTATTACAGATGATAAATTAGAATAAACAACGACATCTCGTGTATTGAATGAAAAGGTTTAGATTTACAAGCTTTCGATTTGTGTAACTATTTGTAAAGTCAAAAGTTAAGCACATTTTAATTTGAAAGTGTTGTATTTCTCGTCAAATTTAAATGTTTGTTCAATAAAAAATTATCAGTCTATGCTAAAATAATTTTATTTTAAAAATAAAAGGAAATATGAAATTTCAGCCCATTGATCAAAAGAATGATCAGCAGAAATTAATTCAGTGCGAATTAAATAAAACGATAAAAAACTAGAAGATCACAGTAAGCATGAGGAGCAGCACATGATATTATGGTAAATATTTAACAGAATCAAATCAATATATTTATCAGAAATTGCAACTTACAGACCGGCCTTGATTTGGCGATTTGACTAGTTCATATGGTACATCTGGAAAAGAGTAATCATGTATGTTAGCACTTGACCATGTCATGATATATATATATATATATATATATATATATATATATATATATATATATATATATATATATATGTGTGTTTTTAAAGGCACACAATGACCCTGAATTGCTTACCCATTGTTCCAAAATAAATATCTAACACAATATCCAGATCTTCAGAATTGTATTTGTTAGAATTGTCATCAAGAAACCATATAAAACACCGGATTGTTTCTGCATTTGCTTTATTAAAAGCTTTAAGTACTTCCTCTGATGTACAGGGTGAAATGATGAAGTTTATATTCTTTCCATAGGTCTCATTCCATGGATTAATCAGGGAGGCTAAATTAATCTTTAACAGGAAATCCTGAGCGCGAGCATGGAAGTCTACAGCAGCATCCATTCCTGAAACAAGATACATAAAGTAATATGTTAGCACTTAATCGGATACATGTTGTATAGGTCTTGGAGAAATTAAAATTGGTTTTAATGTTGGTTATTAACATGTTTTCAAACAGTGTGCCATGAAAATTGTCTTCTTAAAGGACCTCCGCAATGCCCGAACAGCAGTAGCTAAATGGTTTAATTAGGAATGGATCATTATTACAATTTATAATCAATAATTTCAACATACATTTTTTTTTTTAAGTTTATGCTGATGCTGTAAAAGATTTAACTTGGCTATAGTTTCAATAACGAAACACCTTCTCCCTATACATTATGCTTTGATGGTCCTAAGTCCAACTGATGACTTCTATTGAAATTTTAAAGTATAGATATAGTTCTGAATAGACAGAAAGGATATCTAAAGATAGTTGTATCTTCTGAAAAGTTATTAGTTACTTTTAAAATCGATATATCTACATACATTCATAGGCCCCCTCCTCTTCTCCATCTATACATCCTTACAGAAATATGAAAGATTTAATTTGGGTTCCAAATATCATCCGTACTCAGGCGACACTCAAATCTACCTCTTAATACCAGATCGATCCCCCTCTCTTCTAGCTCAAGTTGCCAATTGTTTATCAAGCATATCCTCATGGATGTCTGTCCACCATCTCAAACTCAACATGTTAAAGACTGAGCTCCTTTACAATGCCATTGTTACTCCAACCTCTCAGGCCCGTTGCCTTGGGGTCCTTCTGTACCCATAGCCTACAGAATACAATTTAAAATAATGACCCTAAAGTATAAAGCCCTCCGTAACAGGTATTTCAAAATACTACCCCAACTGCTAATTAACTTCTTAGTCACCTCCTCTCACTCCTGCCTTCAGGACTTCTCACGCTGCCCCTATTCTATGGAAATCCTTGCCTCGCTCCACTAGACTATCCTTCCGGTCTCAAATCCTTCAAAACATCACTAAAAAAACACATCTGAAACTTCCCTTTATCCTTAATATGTACAATGCATCTATCTACCTTCTGTTTCACACCCAAACCATTTAGATAGTAAATTTGTGAGTTTTTAATCTTATAAAAGGTGCTTGAGAATTGAGCATTTTGTATGCTAGATTCTAAGTTCAAAGACAGGGGAAAGCTGTGCTATCCATCATAGCCTTTCCCCACAGAGCCTCACAAACCACACTCTGCAATATGTTATTACTAATGCAACAGCCAGTAACCAAAATATATCTTTATGTAAAAAGATACTTAAAACTTTAGATTTATTTATTAGTGTATAAAAAAAAAAAATATGCTAATGATGTCTCACACACACCATGGAGAGCACTTACAGTAAGTTCAGTGGTGATTTAATATAAAAACCGCTTGTGTTTAGATGGAATTTCCCCTTTAAGCATAACAATTGGTTGACGCCATATGCCAGAAGAGGTTTTGCCGTTTTAAACTGAATTTTACCCAAAATAGATGAACGGAGAGATTATGATAAAACAAATAAATAAGCAGCTGCACTTACCAGTTTCATGTATTATAATTAGCCAATGAAGGAGATCAAGTCCTACATATGCACCACATTCAACCATCAGGTAGAGGAATATTCTAGTCTTCACTCGATTATTTAGCTTGTACAGATGATTTAGGATCAGCTGCATCTCTTCACATGGCGATTTACAGGATGATTCAAAAGAAAAGGCGTTGTGTTCTTCTTGCGTCATAATCCTCCAAGAAACTAACGCTTCGCGGAATTCCTTGGTTTTACAGATTCCATGCTTGAATAATTGCTCATTTTCCATTATATATTCCAACATTATCTCAGTATAAGTTAACTTATAATGATTATCACCTGGGGTGAAGGAGAATACTACAAGTTATTAACAAATCCACATTTCATATACATCTCAAGAAGTAAAGAAAGAAAAATAAATACAGTCTCCAAACACTGAAACGATACAGCAGAGGTTCCAAATATGGCTGAATATTATAGTAACAAGTGCTTTATTAAAATATTTTTTTGTAAGCAGCTCTGGGGTGTGGAAAACAAATTTTATTTTCAAATAAGATAAATCTGTGTGTGTGTGTGTATATATATATGTATATATATATATATATATATATATATATATATATATATATAAATATATATATATATATATATATAAATAAATAAAGATGTACCTTTGGTCATTTTTGTATGCATAAAACATGCCATTTTAAATATGTAATAACAAATCTAAGACTCTTGAGGAAAAAAAAAAAAAAAACATTATGACCACTGCAGAAAATTCACTCACTTTTACTATAATCCACTCTCAGGGGGATTTTCACTTTCACCTGGGGGTCACTAAGGGCCCTACTAATGACCTCTTCAGGTAATATTTTCTTGATATCCATTTTAATTTCTTGCTTCGATTTAATTTTTTTGTGGCTAAAAAAGGAAAACAATATCAATTAATACATAATAAAAACAAGAATGTATAATCTGTGCATGAGTTATGAATATATGTCATTTTCTAAATATTAGTGTCAGTTATAACATACATTATACTCATATATCCTTCCTCTGGATCAATTAACAATTACAAATAAATAGTCCACATATTAAAAAGATCAATAGAGATCTAAAAAGGTTGAACTTGATGGACTAACTCTTTATTAATCCTCAAATACTATACAATTAATAATTATTTAACAACTAATTAATAACTAATCCGCATATTGCAGATCAGAGGAGTTCTTACAGGTTTAACTTGATGGACTGAAAGTCTTTTTTCAACCTTAATTACTATGTAACTATATATAATCGGAGGACAATATTAAATGTATATGGAAGAATGTGCGATGTCATGTGTTTTACATTTGTCTGACTGGTCATGATTTATGTCAAGTTTTATGTCAAGGAATTATATAGGCACAATGTTGTAATGAGAGGCGGGAGTGGGTGGGGCGTCACAATGTTGTAATGAGAGGGGGGGGAGTGGGTGGGCGGCACAATGTTGTAATGAGAGAGGCGGGAGTGGGTGGGGCGTCACAATGTTGTAATGAGAGGGGGGGGAGTGGGTGGGCGGCACAATGTTGTAATGAGAGGCGGGAGTGGGTGGGGCGTCACAATGTTGTAATGAGAGGGGGGGGAGTGGGTGGGCGGCACAATGTTGTAATGAGAGAGGGAGGAGTGGGTGGGGCGGCACAATGTTGTAATGAGAGATGGGGGAGTGGGTGGGGCGGCACAATGTTGTAATGAGAGAGGGAGGAGTGGGTGGGGCGGCACAATGTTGTAATGAGAGAAGGAGGAGTGGGTGGGGCGGCACAATGTTGTAATGAGAGAAGGAGGAGTGGGTGGGGCGGCACAATGTTGTAATGAGAGAGGGAGGAGTGGGTGGGGCGGCACAATGTTGTAATGAGAGAGGGAGGAGTGGGTGGGGCGGCACAATGTAGTAATGAGAGAGGGGGGAGTGGGTGGGGCGGCACAATGTTGTAATGAGAGAAGGAGGAGTGGGTGGGGCGGCACAATGTTGTAATGAGAGAAGGAGGAGTGGGTGGGCGGGACAACGTTGTAATGAGAGATGGAGGAGTGGGTGGGGCGGCACAATGTTGTAATAAGAGAGGGGGGAGTGGGTGGGCGGCACAATGTTGTTATGAGAGAGGGAGGAGTGGGTGGGCGGCACAATGTTCTAGTGAGAGAGGGGGTAGTGGGTGGGCGGCACAATGTTCTAGTGAGAGAGGGGGTAGTGGGTGGGCGGCACAACGTTGTAATGAGAGAGGGGGGAGTGGGTGGGGCGGCACAACGTTGTAATGAGAGAGGGGGGAGTGGGTGGGAAGGAGTAGAGGGGGAAGGGTAAGAGGAAAGGGAGAGACTTACCTTGGACATTTCTGTTTAACAACAGGTCTCTGTGGTTCTTTCTTTCTAACTGTTTTATCTTCAAACTTTAAAGAAAAATAGGGATAACATTGCAACTCTTCTGTAATCAAGCAACATATAACAAGAATGCTAATAAATATTGTGTGTGGCTTTGTATGGTTGTGCCCATAGAGTCCACTGTATGAATATTGTATTTTCAGGATATGCTTTTTGAGGCACAGGGGAATCAGTGGCAGAAACATTCTGAATATCCTGAAAAGCAGGCCTGCTAGAACTGGGATTGGTCAGTTAGAAGTTAAACTAAACTGAATAGGACATGGAATCCAATTATTTTATTATTATATATATATATATTATTCCGGTGACTTATGTAACCAACTGCGCATGTTCTCCTGGCTATGAGATCTACTCATGTGAGTTAGAGAGATCTTTTCATGAAATTTAGCTTTAACATATCCTCAATTATCTAACCCTTCCATTCAAAATGATTAATAAAACCAATTGCAACTATATTCATTCATTCATTTATTTAATTATATGTGCACTTTTCATTGCTGCAAAATGTGGGAAACTTTCACTTTTTCACTGTTTTCTGCCCAACATGCTGCCACTCGCTCCAGAGTCGCCGTGCACGTTCTTATGGCAAGGCTTTAGGGGAGTAGCAGTTAACAGGGTCTACATACTAAAAGAGTGGTGCTTGCCGAGGTATGCAACGGTGGGCAGGTGGCACATAGATAACAGAAAAATTACCATGATGATATCATCCGTGTTATTGAAACAAAAAATAAAATAAAATATGATCTTGTAGTTTTAAAATCTGGCTTTCATTTACTTACCTCACATTTTACAAGTCCAGTGGAATCAAAGATTACAATATATGAAATCTTTCCTTTGCAGTCAGGGGTAAGACAAGAGTTTTTAACAAAATCCTAGACAAATAAAAAAAAAAAAAACATAAAATTAGTGTCTAAGCAATCAGGGACATCCAAGTTCTTCAACTCTCAAACAGAACATGAGACTGACTCAAAGGGCTTGAGATAGATGTGTACTTAGCAATGTTGCAGACTTACATTCATTACATTAAAGGATATGCAAGTGAGTTGGGTTATGAATGCATCTGATAGTGGGGAATTTATATATTTTTTTAATGCAAAGCTAAAAAAAAAAAAAAAAAAAAAAAAAAAAAAGAAACTAACTGTTGCAGGTGATGTTTGCACCTCCAGGATTGAGCTAGGCTCCTGAGAGGGTTCATTTTTATAAAAATGTACCCCGTCTATGTGAGCATGCTCAGCTTTGCAGACCATAAGTAAAAAT
The DNA here is from genome assembly GCA_027410445.1 of Discoglossus pictus. Taxonomy (NCBI): domain Eukaryota; kingdom Metazoa; phylum Chordata; class Amphibia; order Anura; family Alytidae; genus Discoglossus; species Discoglossus pictus. Next base: position 31,556,359 of record CM050164.1, read on the forward strand.
GATTGAGCGGTTACACTGTTATTCTTTAGACATACACCCTTTCCTTGATAAATTCTGACAAATTATAATTGTACTGAAACCAAACATTTCAGCTTCTTCTTCCTATTCGTCTTTCAGGCGAATGAGCATTTATGCTTAATTTATGGTCTGCAATGACCTGCAAAGTTTGAGGGAAAACGTTCATGCAGCCCTATTAAATTTGAAACCCGTAGCGGCATCTGCAAGCCCGTAAAGGCTGCAGGCTTGAAATTTGGCTGCGTTACAGAGCTATTAAATTCCACCATGCCGTGACGTACGGACTTGAGACGCAAACCCATAAACCATTTATCGCACGTTGGATGTGCAACCATGAACATGATCAATATATATTTATAGTACAACGGATAGAACTTTAACCAACTTGCGGGTCCTCTCTAGTACCCTTTGGCTTTTGTCTCAATTTGCGGGTAACATGGTTGAAAGCCAGTGGATTTGTTGCATTTTAATAGCAATGTTACGCAAGTAAAAGTTGCGGGCTTGACAGATCAAAGGATTTGCGGAGTTCATTCGTCGACATCCTGTATGGTTTTTATCGCAAGTCGTTGGTGGGTTGCTTTACATAGGCTAATTTAATAGGGCTGATGGTCTCTGTGTATGTGTCTCTGCGTGAGTGAGTCCATGCAATTCACTGGGGCTGGGAGAGATCTCAGGGGCAAAATCGCTGGGGCCGGGGGAAGTATCATCTGGGATGTAGATAAAACAATCAGTGAATGAAGGGACACAGATCTTGTTCTGGTTATTATTCTGGTGTTGGGAACAAAAAACTACAAATACGGTGATTCTTTATTGCAGAGACTGAATCGCCATACTTTGCTACAATGTTGTAGCTGCCTCTGATTGGCCACAATCAGATCTATAAATGTTATGCTAATTTAGCTTGGATCCTCTGGGGCGTTCCCTCTCGAAATCAACTGCCAGAAAACTGAGGAAATTTTCAAACTCTGGGTAGGTTTATTAGGGGACTTTTTCATGCAAAAATATGTTTTCATACACTACTGATTCTTATCTATCAGATGCACTCATAATCCATGAAACTTCAATTTACCTTTAATTACATGAAAGCACACAAAAAAAATGTAAATTGGAAAGGTCTTACCTTATCGATTTTATCAGCATATGTATTGGCCTTGAGTTTTTTCCAACAGAAAACATGATACTCTACTTTACAGGACTGGCAACACATTATACGAATGAAACCCTGAAATACAAACAGGCCGTTTGAGTGCACATGTATGTGACAGTGTTATTTTACAAACCAGTCTTAGAGATCTGAATGTTGGTAGGAGAAGAAAGAACCAAGAAAATTTGCAACGGAAAGTTGTTAAAAATATAATTTGTAAAAGAAATACAGTTTTAAAAAGGGCCATTGTCGTGTGAAAGTGATTGTATGTTAAAATTATCTATCATTTTTTTTATTACACTTCTAACCAATAAATTAAAAGTTTTAATTCTGTTTACATACAAGTCTATCCTGCCCATGGCTGTTGAATGAAAATATAGACATTTCCAGCAAGATATCCGTGCCAACTCAACTGACTTTACAGAACTTTTTATGACACATTACAATGACAGATTAGTAATAACTTACCTTGAAATCGGGGTCTGTAAAATATATCTGTGTTTTTGGCAAACTGGGACACTGCTTGTAACGGCAAATAGCATCAGGTTTGGGGGGAAACTTGCAATCTTCTATACAATTTTCCAACAGGAGCTGGAAAGAATGAGTATGTAAATCAGAACCACATAATATTAAAGAAACAAAATGTCTTAAAAGCATTAAATGTTTAAAAAAAAAAAAAAAAAAAACACAACATTTTCACATTAACCAATTTTAGACAAGATACATTCTGATTGTTTTGGTCTATTTGAGTGTCATTATGTGGGTCTGTGTATAACCGCACTGGAATGGCACAGATTATTTATATATAAAACCTCTTTAAACCAACATGAAATGCAGAGAGCATTCTTGAGTGATTGGAGCTCATTGGCTGTTAAAGAGCAAACCCCCAAGAGCAGTTAAGAACACTATTAAATACCCTCTGTTTCAGATGCAACAAAATAAAAATATATCCATTTCCTTGTAATGTCTAGACAAGATTGTATAATTGTGCCACATATTCATAAAAGTTCAAAATATCTTTGATTAGTTGCATATTCATCAGCAACAATTCAGCCTGCCTGCCTGTCCGGTGACAGCCCACTTGTTATGTAATCTATAGTTTTGTTCTGTCCTTCAGTCGTGTCTGATTCTCAGTGACCATATCAACTCAGCAAGCCAGGTAAATCTGTTTGTGTTTCTAGTTGTGCTTATACATATGGTTTTCATGGCAAAGATACTGGAGTGTGTTGCCAGTTCCTTCACCGGTGGACTACGATTTGTCTGACCCATCTTGGGTAACCCTACAGGTTATAGCTCACAGCTTCACCACGACAAGTTAGTGATCCAGAAGGGGAATGTGTACTGTAGGCTGCCATTTTTCCTCTCTGCATCTTTAACCACTGTGATAAAAATCTACAACACAGCAGCCTGCATCACAGCTTGCCAAGAAACAAGAAGGCAATACTGCTGTGATGGGTAGTCTGAATTGTTGCTTTAGTGTGTAAATTATCCATAACTTGTTTTGTACAAAATTGCATCAGTTGGTGAAACACCCTTTATCCATAACCAAAAAAAAGCAGAGATTAGCTATACTTTCTACAGTATAATACATAAACACGATTTTATATTTATGCTGTTTTGTTAAGTACTTTATATATTCAAAAACCCTATGTATTAAAAAAGGTACTTTGCAAAAACTTAGCAAGTAAATTAAGTACAATTAATAGTTCGCAACTAAATTCCAAATACACTTTGTAACAAAAAAAAATGCATAAAAGAAAAATTAATAAATATTAATATTCTAGTTCATTTATTTTCTTCGTCTAAGTCCTTATAATTAGGTTTAAAACAAACAAAGTCAGTGGTCTTTAATCTGAACCCTGCATTCCTGAGGTTTTGTACCTGCAATTTGTCCGGTCTGGTCTCTTCAAGAACGACAGATGTTGTCGGCCATGATAAGATTCCTGAAACAATCTTATGTTTTACCATGGTCTGTGACATCACATAATGATTCAATGCATCTGCAAATCTGGGAACAAACACCTTAATTATTTTACTATTCTGTGCAAGCGTCCTTTAAATTTATATATTTCTAGCTAGAACTTTACACTATCTATATGTTCATGCCATAATTGGGACCTCTGCTTGGACCCTTTAGAGGACGTGGCCAAGTGTGGTATTTGATTTTAACAAAAATGAATAAAGTTCTTATCTGAATATACTGTTATGCCAAATACTTCTGGGTATCTAACCCTTTTAGACAAAATATCAGTCATTATTAAATGGATAAGGTGGGTTTATGGATTTTACCAAGTATATCATATCCCTGTGTATCTATTTACTTTTAGGTACAGGGAAACCCCGTTTTTGCATGGCCCTGCATTGCGCCGATTCGCAATAGCTCTGTGCTATGCCTCCATTCCATGATTAGCGATAAAAATCGCGATAGCACGGTTTTGCTGCCAAATTGAGTTTGAAATAAAAAATTAAAAAAAACGTAGGTAGGGACTCATTTTGATTTGTTTTAGTCTACATCAGGTTCGACCACTCGGATATAACAATTAGATTCTGGCAGAGGATGACCTGCCTGTTCCAGAAACAGTTTGTACAAGGGACTTAAGCACATTTTTTTTTATCATTTTAAAATTTTTACAGGAAAGCACTTTTTAATATTTACAAGGCACTGCGGAATATGTTGGCGCACTATAAATACTTATTATCAACTCTTTTAAAAATGCAAGTCAGTTATCTTATTTGAGACTTTAAAGTCCAAGGTGTGTGTGCTGAAAAATAAAATATGCATACTTTCTTTAAAAAAAAAAAAGTACACATACCTGTTTTGTCTAAAATAAACATTTCCAATTCCATAGAACGCCAAGCAATTAAATCTCTCCTTTTTGTAGTGTTGTATAATTTTTCTCAGCTCATTTTCAGCATATGTTAATTCCTGTAAAAATCGGAAAGTAGGAGTTAAAGGGAAAATACCACATTAAAATAAAACAGAATGATGTTTATGTGTCTAATTGAGAAGAACATTTTCTTACCTGACTCTGTCCTACTCCCAGCAGCGCATTTGCATGTCCATACAGGAGCACAACATAGTCTATATTGGTGAGATTTAATTTCTACAGAGGGTAAAAGAAAAAAATATTTAAAATCACATTACATATATATACATACATACATACATACATACATACATACATATATATATATATTTTTATTTTTTTAAAGGAATCTTCGTAGCTATATATGAAACAAAACATAGAAATTACATTTAAAATGTATCACTACCAAGAAACATTAGAGGCAATGTAACATTATTCATCAAGTATTTCAGTGGGAAAACTGTACAAATTACTAATTAGAGTCTTGTAAACATGACATTATCCAAATTACTACTATCAGTATATCATACATCCTACTATCTATCAAGTATAACTTAAATGAAAAATATTGCATACTTTCTTGCACTGTGCACATGCCCAGAAAGTAAAAGATTCTGGTGATTTCACTTGCACATATACAATGTACTTACCTTGAGGTCCGTTGGATCCAACATGTCTAGTAATCGTGAAAATGCCACCTGAGCACTGTGAAAACGCTGGTCCAATAGGGCTACATAACCATCGTGTACCAGGGACTTGACCATTTCTTGCATTGCGTTTAAATCCAGCTGAAATAGATGTGAAAAAGTATTGAGAAATATAATACCCAATGGTACTTAAAAAGAGAGCCGTTAGGGTTCCTGGATATCACTATAAATAATGGTGTTGGTCCCATTGCGATATTGGTCACACAATGTTAAATAATTGTGGCCCTCGCGAAGCAAGGCGAGCAGTTGAGGCCCGTGGCTGCAATGAGCGCCGAAGGTCCGTGGGATTTTGCGAGGGCCGCAAAATTATGGCCCGTAGGATTTAAGACCCGAAGCATGTAGATTAACTGTGGGCCTCACAAAAGTTACTAGTATATAAAATATCCATGTGAATTTACTTTATTGTACTTTATTTTATTTAGAAACACTTATAAGCTCTGTTTTTACTGCCTACTGTAGCATATGCAGACACAGACTCTGTAGTACTTGCTGTGCCTCATACTAACCAATCAGTGACCATCCCTCAGCAACATTCTGTCAAGACGTAGTCCCCAATAGGCTAGAACACTACATTGCACATCCAGCGATACAGAGACTGTGTCTGCATGCAGACCCATACAGACACCATTTCTTTTATTTCAGGCAGTAAAAACAGACCTTATAAGCGGTTCTTAATAAAATAAAGAAAATAAATAAATAAATAAATAAATACGCAGGGATATTATATACCTAGTAATAACCTAGTAATAACCAGGATCCTTCTATATCCCTTCTAAGATATTATATACTAAACAAACTGAAATATACATAGCAGCAATTACCACAAAGCAATTGATGGGGAAGAAGTGGAGTCAGTGACAGATTTTATTTTCCTGGGATCCAAAATCTCTACAGATGGTGACTGCAGACATGAAAATAAAAATTTCCTTTTGGGGAGGAAAGCTATGTCAATTCTGGACAAGCTATTAAATGTAAAGACATTACATGATCAACAAGGGTCCACATAGTTAGAACTATGGTCTTCTCAGTGGTAACATACAGATGTAAGAGCTGGACCACGAAGAAGTCGGAGCGCCGTAGAATTGTGGTCTTGGCAAATACGGCTTAAGAGTCCCTCGGACTGCAAGAAATCAGTACTTCAGGAAATCAAGACAAACTGTTCACTGGCAGGTTTGATCATGCGGCTGAAGCTCAAATATTTTGTCCATATCATGAGAAAACTCATCGAGAAGAGACTGATGCTGGGAAAGATTAAAAAAGGCACAAGAAGAAGGGGATAGATTGATTGCATCTTCTTGCAATCCAAGGGATTCTAAGCAGTTTTCTCCAACACCACAATTCATAGGCCTCAATCATAGGCTCTCAGCCTTCTACTCTGTATTCATTATTTTACTTTAAATATTTATCTTTCTGCCAACCATTTATTAAATAAAGTAAACACTATTGAACGGGCACTGCAGCCTTTCAGTTGCATGTTAAGAAATGTCTTCAGAATTAATTGGAAATGCACTTGTATTTCCCAGCTCATAATTCCAAGTTGGACAGTTGCCTATCTATAGTAGAAAATGCTGATTTTAGCCAATATTACTCTAGTGACCTTGGTACCAAGGACTGTGCAACTTTTCTTGAATCAGGAAACGCACATCTGTTCCTAATTGAACCATCTACTCTTGTTTTATTCCTTACTTCAATCCTCCAATACCAAGTAGTGTGAAAAAAACCACAGGACCATACTCCGTCTCTAGAATCTACAACACCCAACAAACCGATCCACTGGAGAAATTATTTTGACATTGTTAATCCTCATATTTACCTGCACAAAGACACAAGGCACCTCATTTTGTGTCTCAAAATCAATCTTCAAAACATTAGCCGCTCTATAAAACGTAAAAAGATGTAGTTTTACACAGGGGAATATAGGAAACAAAAAAGAAATTAAAACAAAATGGATTAAATAAAAAAAACACAATATCTTCCACCAAAATTATGAATTGTTCTTACTTCGCTTAAATGGATATGGTAGGTTCCTGGATTTTATGAACTTTATTTTATAATGAAGTGCTTATAAGCTCTGGTTGCCCTGCTTAAGATCAAGCAAACAAATGGTCCCTTGCTTGGGCCTGCCTTCTGTATGCAGACACGGTACTGGCTGGGCTGTGACTTACACTATCCAACCAGTGACCATCTCTCAATAACATTCGGCACTGTGCTGCTGCGACATGGTCCCTGATAGTCTAGGACACTACATTGCACATGGGATTCTGGGACTGTAACCTCGGTCAACTCCTGTAGTGCTTTATCACATGGTCATGGAAATCCCTCTACTATGAGGTGTCTCTCTGTGGCTTGTGCGCACATCTGATTCAGAAGAGAGGGTCTTATCTTCAGAAGCAGGAGCGGGGTAAGTGTCACCATAGTGTTTTCATCTTCTTAGGCACAACAAGAGTCTGGATCTGCATACACTGCAGTCAGCAGAATCACGCATGGACTATTTGTTTGATTTTGTGCAAACCTTATAAGCACTTCTTAATAAAAGAAAGTGCATAAAAGTAAATAAATACAACATGTATATTATATATCTAGTGAAATCCAGATAACTGCCATATACATTCAGTGCGTCTCATTGGACAAGTCGTATCAGGCTGCTGATATTTTGTTAAACATATTTATTTAGCATGCACGGTGGGAGCACATTTTAGTTCCAAGTCATGTTTTCTGCTGCTCATCATGCTTTGCAGGAGGCTATTTTCTGCAATTATGTTTTTTGCAAGAATTGATTGGAGTGATGATGTCATAGGCTTTGACTTTTTTCCTATGGTTGTTTATGGCAGTTAGGAGTTGCCCGAGACCGGAACTTTAAAGGAGTCATAATTAAACCAAGTAGATGGTAAACTGGGTTTGTACAAGTTTTAGCAATCCGTAAACATTTGTTTTAAAATTCAAATATTTAATTAATGCTCATTAGATAAGTGATATTTTTTCATCATCAGTTTACAATTTTAAAACATAAAATATATATTCTTTAAATATTAAGGCAAACAAAACTGATGTAAGCCAATATATTGTGATATTGCGGAAAATGGTGCCGTTATATTTAGAGAGATACAGAAAAGATCCCAATTTTGAAAGAAATGAAAAGGACACATATATTGAAAAATTATAATTGATTGTATTATGATTGATTGCAAGTGCGAGTGTCTTACAAATTGATACAGAAGTTATAGATATTGAATAAATTAACTGTAAGAGCTATCCTCACAGATAAAAAAAAAAAAAAAGATGAAAATAAACATCCAAAAATGTTATACGACTTACTTTGATTTTTCTGATTCACCCCCTTTTCCCTTGGCTTTCCCTTTCTTCGGAGGTTGTACTAATGGAAAATAAAACATCAAATATTTATCTTGCATGGAGCTTAAATCAAAACACACAGCACATTTACCAAAGCATATTATTATTGGTTTAAAGGCATATACAAGTTTCATGGATTAATACATTTCTGCTCTCCTTAGGCAAAAAAGCAGCTCATCTCATAAAACATTTTATTTTTATTAATATGTACAAATCCCTCTATTATGTTGACACCTCCAGGGGGTGTCTACACAGGCATGTGACACCCCCTCCCAATCAGCATGCAGCATCAGGGGAGCAATATTAACCCACTATTTACCTGATGTTGCTTACTCAGCCAATCTCCTTGCAGCTTCCTGTCTACGTCAGCAGCAATACATAGCACATATCAGTGATACACTACATATCCCAGGCTGCTTTACAGTACAAACAGGAACCCCAGAGTTTAAAAACAAATGTTTCAGCTAACCCGATTGGACAAAAAAATAATTTTAAATTGGATGCCAATTCAGCCTGGGTTCGTAAGGGTGTTAACCCTAATTTGCATATTGTGATTTTTTTCATGCAATTTTTTTTTGCATACACTACTAATTATCCTCTATCAGATGCATTCATAAATCCAGCTCACTTATATATGCCTTTAAGTTTACATTTAAAAACGGACACTATTATAGGACATTCTTAATATACTATATTTAAGGTATAGGGAAGTTTTTTGGATTTTACAAGGTATATAACGTACCTGTGTATCTATTTACTTTTATGTACTTTATTTATTAAGAAGTGCGTATAAGCTCTGATTTTACAGCCTAAAATGAATCAAGCATAACGGTTTGGTTAGTATGAGACAGCACAGCAAGTACAGCAAAGTCTGTGTGTTCCTGAGCTGAAGGGGGGCAGACCCATTCGGTGGCCACCTCATATGTTGCGGAGACATGGTCCTTGATAGGACACTAGTCTGCACATCCAGCCCTGGAGAATGTGTCAGCATATGCTGAAGTGGGCAGACCCTTAGAGGGACTATTTATTTGATTTTAGGCAGTAACAAAGCTTATAAGCACTTCTTAATAAAATAAAGTAATACAAGTAAATAGATACACAGGTATATTATATACCTAGTAAAATCCAGCAAAATGTCCATATCCCTTTAAAAAAATCTAGTACTTGTTATTGGCAAAAACTTTCCGTAAGGTAAAAGAACAAACACAACCATGATAAGTGCTATTTATTTATTTATTTAACTATTCAGTGCTGGCCATCTCCATGGTTGCCTTACTAAGCCTCACCCAATCTGTGAGTATATGCTACTTACCAGATAGGTGGGAAACATGAGATTAGCTCACTAGCTCTCAGTAAATCGTTATTTGCACTTTTATAACAGGCAATTTATATGGTTCACCTGCCCATCAATCAGGCATAAAAAATATAAAGGCACTGAAAACACAGTGCTAGTTTTCCTTTAATTTAAAGGTACACAGATTTTCATATGTACAATTAGCTCATATATTACCTGTTACATGATCGGTGGACAATTCTTTGTTTTCAATGGTTGTTCCATCAGTAGCTTCCTAGCAAGAAAAAGATAATTAAATATAAAGTTTATTTGTTGGGTTAAAGAAAAGCAAAGATTGTCCTATTTATCATGGACAAAAGCAGGCAGGTTTTCATAAGGTCCTATTGTTAGTAGGTCCAAGACAGATTTGCCCTGTAAAACAGTTACCGGAGTTTGTTCAAGAACCCAAAACAGACAACGTAAAAGCCAATGCATGAGGTATATAAAAAGGGGACAACCGGACGCAGATTTCCTTTGCAAGTTAATCTCCATCTATGTATAAAATCCACGGGACACACTGCTTTTTCCAGAACCAATGCAGAAGACAAATATAAATCAGAAGGAACAAAGAGATAACATTCTGAGGCGTCAATGCTCCTCCCTTACTTTAATATCCAAGCAAGTTAGGACAGACACGGAGGCACACAGCCAGGGAGAGTGATTCAGCTACAAAGTGTGTGGAAGAAAAGGAGCAAAATCTCAACAAGAACAAACAAAAAATCCAGTGGTCCGACGATTGAAAAAAAAAAAAAAGAATAAATAAATAAATAAAAAAAGGTATAAGGAAGTTTCATGGATTTTAATTGCATCTGATAGAGGAGAATCAGTAGTGTATGAAAACATTTTTTGCATGAAAAAAAAACAAAAATAAACTTATGTACCTAAATTTTGCAAAAGTTTTCTAGCAGTTGATTTTGTGAAGGCATGCCCCTGAAAATCCAAACTAAATTAGCATAAAAATCATAATTACTTGTAGCCAAAGGCAGCTACAACATAATAGATGTATGGAGAATCAGTCTCTGCAGCAAAGCATCATGGGATTCCCATCACACACCAGCAGCTTGGGAAGTGCCACTCTGGATCTTTGCACTGAGACGCTACTGGCTAGGTTATTATAGGGTTAAAAATGTATACACATACAAAATGTAATTTACAAAAATGTGTTTCCACACCGCCGAGAGCTGCGTACATAGGCACCTCATACTAACCAATAGAAAAACTGAATTCAAGTAAGTATTTTTTTTTAACAGTATACTAACCTTTCAGCCACCAGCAGCTGCTTCCTTGTGGTGGGAGGCAAACACTACAAATCCCATGATACTTTGCTGCAGAGACTGAACCCAATATTGCAACACTGTTAAAGCTGCCTCTGATTGGCCACAACAAATTATGAATGTTATCCTAAATATAGCTTGAATTTTCAGGGACACACTCTCAAAATCACCTGCTAGAAAACTGAAGAAATTTGCAAACTTTAGGGTAAGATTATTAATGTTTATTTGGGGATTTTTGTTTGCAAAAATGTTTGCATACACTACTGATACTCCTCCATCAAATGCATTCCTAATCCATGAGACTGCTATATACCTTTAAAGCACAAACACAGAATATATGCTTAATGGTAATTTGATGACAGCAATAAAAGGGGAAAGACTTTGGATGATTTAAAAGTAGGCAGACAAAGATGCAGGAAAAGCAAGTTATGCCCGTTGGTACTGGAAGAAGTATAAGTGGCAGAAAAGAGGTACTGCAGCTCCAAAAAGATATTAGTAAATCAGAGACAATATAAAGGAGGGCGACTAAAATTGAGTATGGTCTAAAAGATTAAATTTATTAGGACAGACTTCATGACTGAATATGAATAGACTAGAGGCAGAAGAGAGAAAGGTGAAATAAAATAAAAAAACTTTAAATATATCAAAGGATTTAATACAGTTCAAGAGTGAAGTATCTTCCAGAAGAGAGGAACACAAGGACAAGAGGTCATGATTTGAAGGTGTATTTAATACTTTACAGACATGGTAATAGATAAGCATAAAAGTCAAACAGTGGAAGTAGTGGGTTAAAACACATTTAAGGATACAATGGATTTGTATGAGCCACAGACTTAAAGCTCCTTATCCCCAGGGGGTCTGAAAGAGTTAAGTAACCTGAGCAGTTTGATTAGCTACAGCTAGTTAAGACTGCTTGTGGTATTCGGATGTGGGTGTTTATGGACTGTAGTAGCAGTCTATGTGGGGCTGTGTTTATGGGCTGCAGCTTCTGTGACACCCACAAACTTTGACTTCTTAAAGATACAGTCCAGCAATTATTGGAATGTTTTTTGTTTTGTTTTTGTTTCACCCAGGTTTAGCTGGATAAGGTAGGAAGTTAGTGTATCATTCCAAAAAATGTATAATGTACATGTTTTAATAAAGGTTAAAATAAATACAGATATTAAATTGTAACTATTGTATTCAATTTGGATTTAATGGGTGTGAGACATTTTATCTTGGCTACTAACAGGATTCATAACCTGGGGGGGGGGACTGTGTATCCAGATGATATCTCTTGTTAGTTCTGTTGAAAGACTGTTACATGAACTGAACAGAGCGCAATCTGTAGTAGGATACCCTTTCCCTTAGGCTACAGGCAGGGGAGCTGTGGTAAGACTGAAGTGCCCATGACACAAGCGCAGAGTCTACTAAATTGAGGATGTTCTTTATGCCCATGGGCCGCAGCATGCCATAAGGTTTTCTTGGCAAATGCACTGACTGTGTTGCCAGTTCCTCTGCCAGTGGACTACGATGTGCCTGACCTCTCCACTGTGATTTAACAACCCCTGTTCTAGATAATGTCCATAACGCACAGCTTCTATTTCTGAGAATTAAAGAGAGAGTTTAAATAAATGAGGTCTACCTTAATGTGGGCTTCCTCTCTACTGCTGGGAGGCATCGCTTTATTATCCTTCGATTCTGAAGCAGAACTGAACTGGGCAGCAAGTCTACAAGAAAGAAATAAGACAGACAGACTCTCTTAGCACTTTTTATTTCAATACCTATAAAATAACATCAGGCAAGCTGAACAGCATTCTGGGAAACATATTTACAGCAACCAATTCTACAATTGTTTATTTAACAAACACACCCAAGACCTATATAGATTTTGCACTCTCAACTTTACAAAAGTTTGCCTTTAATGCAAAAACACTGACTTTCATTCTCTAATAGAGGTAGTCATTATGCAAGGTGTGGGCTTCTTATTTATAATAGAAGAGATACATACATACATACACTGGACATACTGAATTTGCACCAGCAGAGATTGTATATATGTCCCAGTTCTGCATGTGCGTGCATATATTCGGTTTTGAAGTAAAAGGCGTTTGATACGATTATGGATATTATTTTATATATAGTATACTTTGCCCACCATTGGTGTTGAGCACCAATTGGTTTTGGGTTGTGTGCGTTACGTTTTATGATAGAAGTAGAAGTCATTATACTCTGACTTACTAACCAGGGAGATTTGTTCTCAAGGTGGAGAGGGTATTACTTGGTGGACCCCAAACTGTGTAGAAGAACCCATAAAGACTTTGTACTTATCATACAACAACATCTTGTAGTCAATAAGATTGTTTCTGATATTTGTGACATTCATCTATTCTACCTATGACAAGTGTTAATAACGTACCTCTGTTCACGAAGTAGAGAAATGTGAGTGGATCGATTTATATATTTTATCTCCAATCAATAAATTTGTGTTTATCTGCACTAGAATATAATGTTGCGCTTCTCTCCCCTCTTATAATAGAAGATGCTGTGTATAATAAAGACATTCACCTGGGACTAAATCAAAATTATATTAAAAAAATAAAAACTTCACATGATCGTATAGGGGGATATTTAACTAAAAGCAATATGTAACAAAATTCTATTTTTGATGCATTTGAAAGAACTTTAAATATTAAATCAAAAAAAAAAATATTAATATACTAAAAATATTTCAGAAATTATTTACTGTACGGAAAAGCAGCTAGTACAATGTACAGCCAGTTTTTTAATGCTCTTTAAAATGAAAAATGTCGTCTTGGGGCGACAAAGTCCATTTAATATTATTGTGGTTTTGTAATGTGTCAACATATATTCTGAATCGCTATACAGGGTTACTGTACACAAAATAATTTAGGCACCTACTTTTTCTCACGGCTAACTTTCTTACTACAATTCTTCTTTTGCTTCATTTCTGTAAAGTAAAACAAATATTTATTGAACAGTTTACCAGTCACGAATCAAACAATTAAACAGATTTATGTGTGTGTTTTGCAGTCTGAGATCACGGAGAGTCGGACACGACTTTGCCATGAATACCAAGTGCATCAGCATGGTGTGGTAGAGATGGAATGGGCTCCCAGTTGCCTTCTCCAGTGGGCCACAGCATGCAGCTCCTGGTATTCATAGGTGGTCTCCCATCCAAGTGCTGACCAGGACCAACCCTGCATGGCTTCAGGGTGGTGTGACCTCTTGGACCCCTGACTTGAATCTTACCCAGGTCACAGTGGTGAAAGCACCGAATCTGAACCACTGGATCCAGAGGGAACCCATAGCCAGTTTTAAACAATGTAATAATAACAACAACATGTACCCTTCATTTCTGCCAGGTCTTTCTTGAACTTTGCGTGTTGCTGAATTAGATCTTTTATCCCGTCAGGACTGTCCTTGCACAGCTCCTGAGCCTTCTCATTAGACTCAAGTGCTCGTTCCACATCTCCCACCAGAGCAAGCGCTTCACAGAATCGATAATGCCCCTACAAGACAAAGCCAAAAAGTGTCAGTATGAGGAGTGCTTCCATATACATAACAACAAGTGCGAGTGTTAATATTCACCAATAAGACAGTATGAGACTTCTGAAGAACTAGACTTAATTATGTATGTTTCCAGAAAATAAAAATAAAAATTCAGCCTTTAAATGGGTTAACTATTGTTTGCTGTAATTGCATCCAGTCATTGCTTTAATTGACTAATCTAGGATGCAAATAATATTTCAACGTATCTACTGAAAGAGCTTGCACGGGATGCACATTAACAATGAACAAAGCACCACAACAATGGCAGCAACTAAAATCTTATCTGCTCCAAACAAGCTTAGCAAATAAAGCAATAGTCCCCCACACTACCGTGAAACTGCTATTATTGTTTTACAAACTAAAAGCATTTTCTCTTTATCAAGTCTAGTTCTTCAAAACACAAAATCTAATGGGAGAGACTTTGATGTTTTTGGAAAGGTCCTGGCAAAGATTGCAGCAGCAATATTATGTAATGGTACGAAAAAAAAGTATATATATATATATATATATATATATATATATATATATATATATATATATATATATATATATATATATATATATATATATATATATATATATATATATATATATATTATAGTACGGACATTTCAGAGGTCCTGACCCCTTAAACACACAATCAAAATCATATATTAACTAAACGGAGTAAATTAAGACTTAAAGGATCACTGCAGTTTGGAAAAAGCAACCGCTCCCTAAGCCAGTAGAATAGCAGCATTTTTAGAGTAAATCTTATATTTGTCAAGCTCTGCTCGAGTTTTGCGCCATTCCGCACGCAGTTTGAGAAGGAGCGTTATCCTACAGGGGCTTGCACTAGTGTGAAATTATTATTATCCTTTATTTGTAGCGCGCCAACATATTCAGTAGCGCTGAGTAGGTAAAAGGCAAAATACAATATTGACACAATGTATTTTAACAGAACTGTGCACAGTCCCTCACAAGTTTCTAATTCTGTTGGAACTGCTGCCATTGACACAAAATTGGATACAGTAGTTAAATTAAGGGTTGTGTTTATCTTAAAAAATTAAAACAACATTCTTGCTTTTTTCTCTCAAAAGAACATGCTATACATATATCAAATAGCCCATTAAAATCATTAAATAGAGGAACCACTGGGTTAGCAACAATAAAAACAAAACTAAAATAAAACTCTATTCTCATTTTGATTAAACAAAATCTTATAATAAATGCTTACTTCCTTAATTGAACAAATTGCCTGATTTCCAAGCAAAATATTTTAGGGATCAGTGCAAATCCATTCGCTCTAGTTGTTCCCATCGGTGTCTGGAAGGTATTGAAGTGAACGGCAGGAAATGAAACTTACAGGCCCGGACGATACACTTTTACTGTCAGACCTGATTTATGACTCATCTTAAAGGAATGTATTCAATCAACCAGTAGCATGAGGTTTGTGTAACTAGTTAAAGGAACACTACCACCATCTGAAGTTATATTAAATGAAAACTGTATTTTAGGGGAATAGTTGGGGCATGGTCTGTTGCGGTCTATAAAGTCACGGAGAGTCGGACACGACTGTACGATACACACACTATGAACATAAACATTGTTAAAAGAATAATTTTAAATGTTTTGTTTGTGTATTCAAAGTTTTATTGTCAGACAAAAAAAAAATAGTATAATTAGGAAGGAAAAAGCTCATAAAGCCTAAAAATAAAATAAAAAATGAAGATTCACTGAAACCTTCCAAATCATCCCATAAAGGTCTGCCCCCAGTAGCTCATACAGACAGTGTCTCTGTAGTACTATATGTACTAACCAATCACAGATTGTCTTTCAGCAGCATTTCATGTTGTTGATGGGGGGCAGGGCTAGCAGCTGAGCAGAGGGGCAGAAGAACATCAGAGCTAATACAAGAAGGCTTGAAAAAGCCTAAAATCACAAAATAATTTTGATCTACGAGACCAAGTGTGTGGATCACCCTGGGCCTTTGTTGCAACATTCAGACTATTTCAATACAGATCTGATTGCTTAAGTCACTGGACTAGAAGTTCATCAGCTGATTCTACACACAAATCTGAACCGGACCAAGTACAGCACACATCCGACTGAGCACTGAATCAGAGGAGAGAGCTTTAGGTACAAGAAGAATGAGTCTTTAAACACTTTTGTAGGACACGGTTACAGCAGACTTACTACCTAGAAGGTGAGTGATTGTTTGGGATTTCCACATTATACGACATCGGACTACAACAGTAAGCCCCCTCCTAGTCCCATAAGGAGATTTAAGACCATGCTCAGATAAGAATCTACTGCACTGATCAAATAAATGTGTGCTAAATGGGCTGAATTATAACATTTTGTTGAAAAGTATCACCCTGACAAGGCTCTAATAAGCCGCAATGTAGACCTGTTTAATGAACAAAACAATGTCTCACTTCAGTAACCTTTTGAAATGAAGGCAGAAGCAAGTTCCTCTAGATAGGTTTCTAGTGGAACTCCCTTGTGAAACATCAGAGTCTCTGGCTGGTTTCAGTGGTGTTGAGAGGCAGAAAAGAGAAATATCCCCTGTGCATGTGCCTGATGTTCTATTGGAAGAGGAAACCCCTTTCAAGCAAAAACCTCTCCTCATTTTCCTGCTTTACATCGAATTGGGCCCTTCTCAATACAGTTAAAGTGACGTTAAATTAGCCACTTACACTTTCATTTAAATGTGTCCAGATACTGGAGGGAGTTACTCACTTTTCCATAGATCTCATAACTCAGCTGGTGCATTGCTCTTATATACCCTAATTAGCCAAAGGAGGTTCTAATTTGGGGTTGCATCCCCTGAGTTAATTGTGCATAAATGAACTATTCAAATACAGATAATAGATGACTCACCTTTGGCCAGCTATACTTGAGGATAGTTGCCTTCTTCCCGTCACTCAGAGCTCTCCTAAAAAAGGACAGTATAAATCAATGATGCCCAAAAGATGAATCATGTAACCAAAGTGCTGACTGGTAGAATTCAATTCAACAAACAGCATACAAATGTTCAGGGTTCTTATTAAGGCTCAAGCCTTTCACAAAGCCATAATAACGGTGAAACAGCAGTCACGCTAAATGGTGTGGTATATCTTGCACTTATAGGGGTGAATTCTGCCATTTTATTATTTTTTTGAAAATTTATTGGAGGAACTTAAGAATTTAGGGACTAAGAGTTCAATAGCAGTTGCTATATAAAATAATTAATTGGCAACAATATTGTAAATGTTGTCTATCAGGGAAACTATATTAGGTCAATTATAATTAATGGCAGATGATATTTAAGATGATATAGTGACAATATGTATAATGCTGTCTATTTGGACATATATATATATATATACACACACAACAAAACAACCAAGTCAGAGGTGCGCATCAGAGAACAAACTAACCTTAATAGGTTAGTTCCATGTACATGATAATCTGATAACTGTTTTGTTTATGCAAGTTACCCTTAGGGATTAATCTCCCTAAGAGGTATTGGGGACTCCAGACGTTGACCCCTTGCTCACTGTGCCTTAGGGAGCTCAGCTACACCTCACCGACGAGGCCCAATTAAGGCGAAACGTACGTCTGGGGTTTGCGGTTTCTCCTGTTCAGGGTATAAAATTGCCTGGTATTTCGGGGCTGGGTGACTCCTTTGAGTGGGACCAGACTGATATACTACAGGATATTTCTCCCTGTGAAGGGCACAAGGGGCTAAAAGAGGTTGCTCTCAGAGTGGGTTATCATTGATTAGCACCTCGGACTCAGTTTTGAAAAAAAAATATATATAGATATTTATTATAAACAAATAGTTACTTTTTACTGCATTTAACCATTTTTCTTTCTTTACTGTAAATAAAGTATTAATGAAACCAGCTCCAAAGGAATGGTATTTACAATTAATCATTTCTCTATATTTAGGGCAGCTAGCAAGGTTTTTGAGGCTAAATTAGCGTGAAGCATTCCAGTTTAGGAGATCCTTTTGAGAATGTGTTCCTCTTTATGTAGGTTTTATTTTTAAGCTGCCTTTTTTCCCGTCCTCTCAGTCTTATTTACATAATTGTATGTCTTAAGCACCGGGAAAATAGGCCTATTGTTCTTGTGTGTATACACACCAGCAAAACTTACTGTACAGAGAAAACAACATCCCCATGGACTGTAGACCATGGGTATCAAAGAGAAGGATATTTGGATGAAACACTGAGGGGTGGTTAACAATTTGTTGACAACATTAACACATCCAAGAACCAGGAAGCCAAATGCTCAAATAATTTTTCTTCAGTTCCTTAAATGTTTAGTTTTTCTACTTCTATTTGCATATACCTTTCCCTGCCTCATTAGGAGGCTGGTGGCTTCCATTACTCTAGCTGGCTCATAAGTTTAAGTCTTAAACACATTGTTGTAGACAGTCCAAAAGTGTCTATCATGTCTGAATACTTCTAATACCGATCATATTTGTCTTTTCTATATTTGTCATCAGCTTAGAAAGTATTTATTTTGAAACTTGTGACAAGAGAATTGTTAACAATTCTTGTTGCTGCAAATAAAGGGACACTGTATACCGATAACTATATTATGCCAATATAAAGAACTGGTATTGATAATGGGCAATAAAAGGTATATCTTATTATTGAAATAATATGCTATCCTGGCTATCCTGGGGGGGTGATTGTAAATAGACACTATTGTAAATATATTTCCATGTAATCCACAGACCCTAACTACTTACTTGTATTTGCCCATGCGGATAAAGCAGAGAGCTCGATTGCCAAAGAGAAGGTGGTTATCAGAACTTGGAAAAAAAAGGAGAACAAAATCTTATTATACTTGCTTAAATGGACACTGCAAATATTTTTCAACTTAAAAAGGTATAAGGAAGTTTCCATGTTTAACTTTTTCTAATCTAACACTATCTGCATACATCAGAAACACACATTACATGGATTCATTCTATACAAATACAGATTTATTTTATTTATTTAAAATTATTTCCACACCCTCAGAGGTGCCACATAGGCACTTTGTACTAACTAATAGAAACACTGCATTCAAGTATGTTTTTTAACCATATACTTCAAGCCAGCAGCAGAACAATGCAGAGTTGCAGAACAGCCTGAGCTGCTTGCTTATGGTGGGAACAAAAGACTCCATATCCCATGATGCTTTGCTCCAGTGACTGAATCCTCATACATAGTTACAATTCAGGTGAAAGAAACCCCTATAGGTATTGTTTTCCAAAAATACTAGATATATGATAAAATAAAAAATCACAACTTTTTCACTGAATCTAATTGACTTATTTATTTTTCGCCCTCAAATTTAAAGAGAGCAGCTTATATTCGGATATTGTCTTCTTTTTCCCCCATTGAATTTTAAAGGTGTGGCTTATTTCTGGGTGCGGCTTATTTTCGGGCCAATATGGTATTTAGTTGTGTTAGGGTGATTTTACATCATATGACTGCCCATCGGAGAAAATCAGTTATTCATAGTCTAGGGCAGTGGTTACACGCGTTTCTGTTCACTCGGGATGGATAAATAAATTGGCGAAACACAGATAGGTATCCAAAAATAATATGGTGGAGGGAAATAAAATCCTAAATAAGCTTATTTATATCAAATTAATTATATAATAGTGTATTTACCTAAACTCTATAGCTTTTGAGTACAGTTCAAGAGCCAAACTATAATGTCCTTTTGCAAACTCTTGATTACCACAAATCTTCAAAGCTTCAGCCTCCTGAAAGAATAAAAAATCAGTGTCACACAAATAATGTTTGAAAGGATTTCACCCTTACAATTACATATATACATTTTTTTTTACTTTCACGTTTTATTCAAAGAAAAAAAACAAGATTTACAACATATTACATTATAACAAAAATTATACAAAGTGGTGGTGTATAATGAGTTAAAGAAAGCATAAACATTTCTCTGTATCAATATATTTCAACCAAAACTATTAGGGCCTCATTCTATTAGCGGCCGCAGCCGCTGCGGGGCCGCAAGGACCAGCCGCAAGCTATTCGGCTATTATATTCCCCTCCGGCCGGGGATTCCGGCAGGCTTGCGGCCGGCGCCTTGCTATCCCTTGCGGCCGCACGCGCCGGAGGAAAGCCTTTGATCTAAAACGGCCGCAAGGAAATCGGCCGCAAGAAAAGCCCGGTTGCTATTCTATTGCTCCGGGAACCCTCTCTGCAAGGCTAAAAGCGAGCCGCAGCTTACTTGCAGGAAAAAGGTCCCGCTAGCACCAATTAAGCACATAAAATAGCTCAAATAAAGCCATCCTGCACTTTGCGGAGTCTATAAAGTGATAATCGGTGTTAGAAAAAATAGCACATAATTACCCTATACTCAAATCCGTAAAATATTTTTTTTTTTATATACGTAAAATATCCATGTAAAAAGTCCAGAGTGCTTGGAGCACCTCAGACCCGCCCACGCCGCAGCCGGAAAATAAACAGTTAATTTGAACTCGGGTTTGGGCTGATGTGCAAGCTTGAGAGTGGGTTCCTTTTAATCCTCATGTCCCCCAATATGATCCCTAGCATTTACAGAGCTGTACAGTGCAGGCTTGAATTTATTTTTGCGTTTTTAGATTTCAGAGCTTACGGCCGGTTCCAAGATATGCGGCCGGCCGTAAGATGAGATCCTTGCGGGGCCGTATAATAGAATCGCGAGTTAACAGAACCCCCGCAAGGAATCGCAGCCTTACGGCCGATTTACGTCCGATAATAGAATGAGGCCCTTAGTATTTTTGTAAGATTAAAACAGTGTATCTCTTCAATTTGTATTTTTTATTTTTTCTATTAAAGGATCTTAAGTGACAGAGTACACATTGACTTAAAACAAGGTGAGCAGTGGTTAAATATAAGGTGTGTAGAATAAAATTATTAATGGTATAAATTTAAAACTGGGAGTCTATTTTGTCCATATTGTAAACATTTGTTTTTCTACACCCATCGTAAGTGGGATTTCAACCAAAATTGTTGATACAAATGTATAATTTTAAAGAACTGCTAGCTGTCAAAATGCTTTCTAATCTGCATAGTGGAAAAAAAAGTTATTTTCTGAACAAAGGGGCTCATGGTTAGACCTAGACCTAAGACACTGGCACAAATCTGCTGTCCAGTTGTCTGATCATTTAAGCCAACGTACTAACTGCAGGATTCCATGCAATAATTGTTTTTTTTTTTTTTTTAAATGTATCTAATTTATCTTTGTGTCAGACAGCAGCACACTTTGTTCACTTGTGCCCTTCACAGGGAAGAAATATCCTGCAGCATATCGGTCTGGTCTCACTCAAAAATGTTATCCTGTCCAAAACCAGGCAATTCTAACCTGGACAGAGGAAAAGGCAAACTCCAGACATACGTTTCAGCCTCTCTTGGACCTCATCAGTGAGCTCCAGCTGTATTACCTAAGGCACAGTGAGCAAGGAGTCCACATCTAGAGCCTCCTATGACTGTTCGGGAAACCAAGCCCCAGGATCATTTGCATTCAAAATAAAACAAAGCAAGAGGTACTCAGAACAAGAACAAACTAACACAAGTGTGTGAGGGGCACAAGTGAGCAACAAGAGGCTGCTCTCGGAGTGAGTTACTATGCCCATAAAATAAACCCAATTGGAATAGTTAATTCTCGTCGTCGCCCCTCTGACTTTTTTGCCTGCGTACAACTGGTCCTTGGTCTCCCTAATGGTCATAAGGGACGCTAGACATGGACTCCCTGCTCACTATGCCTTAGGGAGTACAGCTACACCCTACTGATGACGTTCAAGAGAGAGGCTGAAAAGTACATTTGGGGTTTGCGTCTCGCCATGTGATTTGGCAGTGCCCTTTTGCCCAGGCCTTGTGGTATAGCCTGGAGGACAGTATACAGAGGAGGTATTTATCTCATCACTTGGTAGTTTATGACGGTTTCCTGGCACACAGTATTGGGGCCATTCAAGATGCTTTCCACCTCATGTGCTGTGTAAGGATGCCCTTTCCATCCAGGACTGGTTCTCAATCTGCTAAGAGACTATTGCATCCTTGACAGTCCTGAGGAGCAGGATGAAACCTTCCCCTGGCCCAAATTCAGTCCTTTGACCCATCACCTTCACTGCCCCCTAATGCCTACACTGCCCCATGCCTGCCGGACCCAGCCCCAATCATACTCCATCCCCACGGATTTATGTATAGATTTTACCTGCATTGCATGATGTGTGTTGTATGTTTGAATAAAGGATGATTTATGTATTTTGCCGTATTTTTACTGTAATGCATAAATTAAGCTGCATGAATAACGTTTAAGCTTTGTATTGTGCGGTTGTCACAGTACAAAGAATGTATACGTTTTTTTGTTGCAATAAATATAATTTATATATATATATATATATATATATATATATATATATATATATATATATATATATATATAATCACATTTGAATGTCTAAAACAAGTTAAAGAACTTGCTTCCTCAGAATTCCGAGAAATACAGTTATTACACTGCATTCTGCGACGCTGAGCAAATACATGCAAATGTGCCCACAAATGCTTTGTTCTTCAATTTTAAACATGGCTTCCTTTAAGCTTACGCCCGCTGCATGACACCGTTTTTTTTGCAAAGCCAAAGTTGGATTATACGCAAGCTGGGAATCCTACCCACGAACAAGGTTACAGCCCATCATCAGAGTGGGCCGCAGTTATCCAGAACTCAAGCAACCATAAAAAAATTAAAAAATGAAGATATATATGTCTCTGCAATTCAGTGTTACCTGGAAGCAGACAGGCATGAGTGACTGAGCCAGTGCAGTGTTGGAGTTACATTTCCCGGGGTCAGCACCGCACCCTCCAGCTGAACGTACCTGTGTGTGAGGAGTGAAAGCTGCTGCTGCTAGAATAGCCCTCACTGACAAATATATGTGCAGCTAATCTAGGCCTCTTTTAATAGCAATCAGAAGCTACATTTATCCGGCATCTACCAATACCCTTGGGTGCCGGTTAACCAAGAGTCTATTGTATATTCTTTATATAGACTTTTTCAAAAATCAAAAAAACAAATATCTGGGTTTGCGGTTTCTCTTGTTCAGGGTACAATTGCCTGGTATGTCGGCGCTGGATCACTCTATTGAGGGACACCAAGCTCCTATAGTACAGGATATTTCTCCTTGAGAAGGGCACAAATGAGCCATAAGAGATAAGTTACTAAACCCACTTGGGATAGTTGTGCTCCAACTTTTTGTTTGAAAGCTGGTAAAGCATAAATTACATTACCCCACCTTTCTCCTCTAATGACAATATCACATGATTTATCTCATATTGGGGTGATAAGCATGTCCCATTAAATAAATAACAGCCACATAGACTACATTTCAAATCTGTACATGCTCTTGTGTCTTATCAATTTAGATTAAAAGCCTTATTAAATTGTGATTTGGCCAATTGAATAGGGCTCTATATAAGCACAGAGAATATTTTTTTTTACAGATGTTTAGTTAGTGAACTTCTATCACTAAATAAAATCTTCAGTAAATTAATAAAAAAAAAAATATATATATATATAAGTCGGTAGGAGCGAAAGAGGACCGTTTCATGTAATTTATCATTAAAATACTTTAAAGCTCAATTAACCAGCACTTCCTCACAGAAATTTTAGTTATTGTAATTATATTTATTTATGTTTATTTTTCATTACTGCAATAACTGGTGCCCTTTTTGTGTCACTTTAACCCTCTTGCAAATTATTGCTGATGATTGACACAATATCCACTCTTTTCATGACTTTTTAAGTATGTAAAAAAGGCAATTAAAGCACCTACCAAAGCACACGAGCTACAAAAATGATTCTTGAACACAAAAACCAAAGTGGTCTGTTGTTCCGCCATCCAGGTTATATAATGTGAATCTGTGGAAGAAAAAGCAGATGTCTAAGTAACACAGAATATTGCATAATTCACAAAGTCACTTAATTACTGCCAAAAGCCCACTAACACTTTGTGAACCAAAAATAATATTGCAATGCTTTTAGTGTTTTACTAATCTTATTATCACTTTACTAAGTGGGGACAACTAGTCAGTGGGCACCTGGCACGGTAACATGAAACACAAATAACATACGATTAAAGGACCACAAAAGTCGCCATATGTGCTCTTGCACCAACAGTTAAAGGCTGGAAAATCATGTGGAAAATGTGTTTCGATTTTTAAAACTGATCAAGAATGGACTCCAATATTGTCATTTTATTTTAGCCCTTGAAGCCCTCTCACAAGAAACTGCATAAACATATATTTTTTTTAAATAGACAAAAAACAAGACCGTTAGCTCATATTGACATATGCTTTGTTATATAAACGAAGTAATATATTTGTGATCTTTTAAACAGTAAAGAAAAAAAATATTCTCTCTGGGAATAGAACCCAGGAACTTTTCCACGACAGCCAGCAACACTTGCTACTGTACTACCTGCTGTGTTGTAACTACTCTGGCAGCTTGAGAAGCAAGTAGTTACAAATCACTTAGCCACTGCATCATTCAAAGCTTCTACACCTGATTTTAATTATTATATATTATGTTCTGCGCGGCACAAAGCTCATTACTCATTCACGCAAAGACAACACACTGAAAAAGCCTGACTTCAATTGATAAAAAAAACTCCATAAATTCAACATCAATTTAAAAAAACTAAAATAAATACTTTACCACCCTCTATCAAGAGCAGAGCACATATAGGGGATTTTTGTGGTCCTTTAATAAAACTTAGCTTTTAAATTCCTTGAAACGTGTTAAAGCAAAGCTTCCAAATTTGGCGTAACTTAAAACTATACATAATTACAAGCACTTTATTAATTTAAAGTGGTTTAAAAAAAATCTAGCATTGAAGTGTACTATAGGTTAGTTAGCTTCTTAAACTACAAAACAAAATTAATATAATTTGTTAATTGAGGTCATTGATATCCAATGCAGTGCAGATTGGTTTGCATCATGCGGATTGTAAACCATACCAGAAATTGTTAAAAGTTATGTTTAAGTTTCCCTTTTTCTAATCTAACACAAGCTGCTTATATCAGACACACATTACATGGAGTCATTCTATACCCAAACCGATTTATTTATTTTTTAATAATTTGGTTTCCACACCAGAGGGATCTCATAAGATTGACCCTATGCTAACCTTCCAGCCAGTAGCATCACAGTGCAGAGATCCAGAGCTGCACTGCCTAAGCTGCTGGTGTATTGTGGGAACATAAGGCTACAAATCCCATGATGCTTTGCTGCAGACTGAACCCCATATTGCTACAATGTCGTGCCGGCCACAACAAATTATGAATGTTATGCTTATTTAGCATGGATTTTCAGGGGTATTCCTTCAGAAAACCAACTGCCAGAAAACCGAAGAAAAGTTTACTAATGTTTATTTTGGGATTTTTTTCCATCAACATTTTTTTTTTCATACGCTACTAATTCTCCTCTATCAAAGGCATTTATAATCCATGAAACTTCCATTTACCTTTAATGAACTCACAAGAAAAATAAAAAAAAAATTACAATATTCTTTAAGAAAATAGCAAAAGTATCTGTATAAGCGATAGTCAACACTTTTTTAGTGAATTGCAAACATTAGCAGAATTTGCGTAAAGGCTGACATGACAATAATCTTTCCTGCCAGCGCATTAAAGGGGAATTATTCGCAGAGTAGAGATGGCAGGCTGCACATGTTAAAGCTAAACACACACATTTTTTATTCTATAGCATAGAATAGCAAAGGAGCCGTATATTAACTTACAGTCAATAAAAAATGCCTGCAGTATAGGAGCGCATACACATTGCATTTCTTCGACTTTTTTGTAGACATTTATATTTCCGACTGACTTTATCCAATTAATTGCATCAGATAAATAAAAAACCTTGTTTTTTTGTCGAGCCTGAAAAAAGAAAAAGAAAAAAATATATATAAATTTCTTACAAGGAGTATATTTCTTCTTAAGATCCAATAGATGGCAGCATGCACTAGCTAGAACAGCCTTACTATGGTCAGGCCCATCCCAAGTGTTTATTGGATCAATACTGTATATTAGCAAAGTATGCAACAAACTAACAACCTTAACAGCTGTGTAAGTCACTCTACTGGTGTATGGAAGCAGCCATGACAGTCGTAATTTATTTTCAAGGCACAAGGGGGTGGTTACAGAGCAGGGCAAGCAAGGCAACCGCTTCTATTAAGCGAGGGCTAAGGTGTTATGTACTGAAATCTTATCGGAATCCATCACATCAACAAATCCTCCTCCACACATTTTAGTACACTCCCACTCAATTTCCCAAAAAATTTGAAGCCTGGCAATGCTGTTTGTCACACAAGGGGAGGCCGCCCCCTTTAACTTGCGGGCCTAAGGCGCTCATTGCAAGCCTCACCCTCCGTCTACTTTACAGGCCTCACGATGAGCGCCTTTGGCGCAATTTGAAGGCCTTATCCAACCCGCCACTTTCATGGCGAGCCTCTCCCCCGCTCACTTCATGCTTCGTCCAACCCGCAACTTCAGTGCTCATTGCGAGCCTCTCCCCACTCTGACCCCCTCTCTCTGTGTTTTTTCCCCTTATTTCCCCCCACTGTGTCTCTTCCCCCCTCGCCCCTGTGTCTCTTTCCACCCTCTCCACTTGCAGGCCTTGCGATTAGCGCCTAAGTCTTCGGCTTCATTTTGAGCCTTTTTTTTCAAAACCATTACGGGTTTACTGCCGCTATTTCTTTCCTCGCTTAGCCGATTTCCAATCTCCTAAAAACGCCAATTAAGCCTCAAAAGAGCTTGCAATCTCACTCACAGGCTCCCTGCTCTTCCCCGTGCTGTGTGTGAGGTTGTAAGTTAATTTTTCAATTGGCGTTTTGTGGCGGTCTTCAAATGGCTTCCGAGTTACAGGCTTGAAAAAAATGGGGGCAGTTAGTCGTATTTTTTTTTTCAAAGTGTTGCGTGCCTAGCGCTCATCACAGCCTGGCAATTGGCGCCTTTTGAGCTCATTGCCAGCCTTTTTCAAAGTCTTGTGTGCCTCGCGATGAACGCCTTTGGCGCTCATTGCAGCCCCAGTCATTTTAAAGTTGTGCAGGCCTCGCAATGTGCGCCCTCATTGCTTGACCAACATTTGTAACTACGACAACTATTATATGCAAGCATGTCTATCTATACATACACACAAATATATACAGAGAGAATCATACTTACTTTTCTCATATTGTCCCCGATTCTTAATAAGCCCTCTATATAAGTACGTTGATCCTAAAAGTAATCAAATGGTTATTATGTGCTAAAATAAATGTAATATATAAATCATTGCATTTGTCGAATTTATAATACAATTCCATTGAAGTAGTTTTGGAGGTGAAGGATGGGATATTCTGATATGATATACAATGGAAATAATATGTAATCCTAATATTTCATCTCTAAACTATGTACACACAGACACATACCCATGTGGTTCGTGTGGGAAGTGGAAGTTTTTGCAACAACAAAAACTCCTTACCACATTTGTGTCATTG
>CM050164.1:31589713-31609713 GCA_027410445.1 Discoglossus pictus
CCCCCAGAGTACCCACACTCTAACCCCAGGTCTCTCTCTCTCTCCCCCCCCAGTATCCACACTATAACCCCAGGTCTCTCTCCCCCCCCCCCCCCCCAGTACCCACACTCTAACCCCAGGTCTCTCTCTCTCTCTCCCCCCCCCCCCAGTACCCACCCTCTAACCCCAGGTCTCTCTCCCCCTGTACCCACCCTCTAACCCCAGGTCTCTCTCTCCCAGTACCCACCCTCTAACCCCAGGTCTCTCTCTCCCAGTACCCACCCTCTAACCCCAGGTCTCTCTCCTGCAGTACCCACACTCTAACCCCAGGTCTCTCTCCCCCAGTACCCACACTCTAACCCCAGGTCTCTCTCCCCCAGTACCCACACTCTAACCCCAGGTCTCTCTCCCCAGTACATTTTGACTACATTTGGAACCTATCATTGTCCCTATAATCTGGTTCAGTCTGTTTGTTCTTTATTTCCTATAAATAAATAAATAAATCATTTTACTTGGACTGGTTTTACAGGTTATATTTACAGCAGAAAAGAGAGGAATGAAATGTCCCAATATAAGGAGCTGAAACACAACACTCCCAGGTAACAGCGTCCTAACTATGTAATAAAGAGCAGGTGAGCATTTAAAGGCATATGGAAGGTTTCCTGTTTTTAATATTAAAATAATCTACTAGGTATTTATATGCGTATCTAAACATAATTTTATTAACAAGTGCTTAAACGCTCTGCTTATTTCCTTACTCAAACCTTCCAAACAATCACTGCAAAGTCTGCCCCCAGCAGCTTACACATACAATGTTTCTATTGGTACAACATGTACTAATCAGTCACATACGGTTTCTCAACACCATGTTCTGAAATGATCTGTGTGCATAAGTTACAGGACGCAGACCTTTGCAGCAACTATTTGGAAAGATTCAGTGAGTAAAAACATAGCTTTTAATCACTTGTTAGTAAAATAATGTTTAGATCTACAAAAACACTTATGTAGTCTATTTTAATATTACTAATAAAAACAGTGAACCCAATATATCCCTTTAAATGATCACCTGCTATTACATTATTAGGACGCTGCGACCGAGGGAACATGCTTTATCCCTTTAAAGTAAAAAGTTAGTTATAAATATAATTATATATAAATTACACATACTGTACAATATATATTAAAGTATAGTTAAATATAATTATAGGTACCAGCAATTACTTTTGCAGCTGAATGCTTGTTTTCTTCTGGTTAAGAAATGTATTTTCCTGCATTTCCCTTTTTTTTTTTAAAAAAACAACTGTACTTCAAGAAAAATAGCTGTGTGTTTTTGAAGTATGTACAAAAACTAACATCATCAGCGGTTGTGTAAACCATGGACAGAAAAACATTTTTCAAAGACTCTGTTTAGGACTAAAATAATCAATTTTGTGGTTGCTGCATCACTTCCTGAGAGCTGGATCATGAGGGTGTGTTTTCATTAGTGAAGGGAGGGGTGGAAGAGGAGGGAGAAGTTCAAAGGCATTAACCTTTAGGTACTGCCCTTAGGCATTGTCCTTTAAACATGTCATTGACAAAGTAGTAAATAGACTTTGGATCTCAAGGGTGACCCAGAGAAGTTTTATATGGTAGCCAGATGGTGTCTGGCTCCATAACCATTGGTTGCTTCACAGGGTCATGGAACAAAATAATGCATGCATTTAAAAGAAGATATTTTAAACAATACAAAAACATGAAGTAAAACCAGCCCAAAATCCCTCTAAACTAAGAGGACGAGCAAACTGTAGTGTGTGGGGGACACTGGCAGACTAGATGTATTCACACACCCATGTTACTGCTCATTAGAGAGGCAAACCCCAAACCAGTTCAATATTTGAATATTTTTATAGTGTTATAAATCAAATTATTAAAAAAAAAAAAAAAAAAAAAAAAACTGACACATTAACCGCTTTTCAATCCATCTGAGAGTAGTTGATAATGTGTTACAGTATTTATATATTCATAAAACTCTGAGACATACATGTTCCGGTATGCTCTGCATTACTTGTTAGGTTAGACAAACGGGAAAACTGGGAAACTTCCAGATATATTTAATTAAAACCTGTGCAAACATCAGTGAACCTAACACCTGCTGATATCACACACACACACACACACATTGCATTGATTCATTCTATACACATACAGAGTTATTTTATATATACCATACTGCTACAATGTTCTAGCTACAACAAAATTATGAATGTCATGCTAATTTAAATTTTGACTGTAAACATTTTGCAACTTTAGGGTAAATTACCATTTATTTGAGGATTTTTTTCATACACTACTAATTTTCAGATGCATTCATAATTCGTGAAACTTCTATATACTGTTAATATCTTTTAATGCAAAAAAAAAAAA
This sequence comes from Discoglossus pictus, assembly GCA_027410445.1. Lineage (NCBI taxonomy): Eukaryota > Metazoa > Chordata > Amphibia > Anura > Alytidae > Discoglossus > Discoglossus pictus. The sequence continues at coordinate 31,592,096 of CM050164.1, forward strand.
AAAACACAACAAAAATACTTTTGTAAAGCTTAAATCATAAGCAGTGTTCCATGTCCTTTTAAAACATACACATTTAGAAAACTTAATATACTATTGGATTATTTGACAAAATCACCAGCTTCAATACCAGAAGTGTTGTCTGAAGAGATAAGGTAACTTTCTTCATTATAGAAAGGATATTCACCTCAAAATTACTTCTATCAGATCTCTTCCCTCTCCCACTAATTGAGAAAACTTTCTAACTTTGCACAGCTTCCTACCTAAGCAAACTTTCACTTTCTTCCTGACCCTTGATATTCCTTTTATGTTACTCTTCCCCAGGTCTCTGCCTCCTCCTTTCCTGCTTGATGCTATTCCTTATCTGATACTCATCCCTAGGTCTCTGTCTCTTTTATTCCCATTAGATTGTAAGTAGTGAGTTTCCAACCATGTGGGGTGCTTTCTGTAAAGATTTTAAGCCCAAACAGGGTCCTCCATTTTCTGTAGTTTATGAATCACATATTTTTCCTTTTTCTTATCCCCTGTACAGCGTTACAAAATATTTTGGCACGCCACAAATAAAAGTTATTAATAATAATAATAATAATAATAATAATAATAATAATAATAATGCAAAAAAACCTTGCTACCTTATTTTTTGTATTTGTTTTTTTTTTTTTTGCTTTTGTCACCTATTCAACCTATAATGTGTTTTATTTGCCAAATTATGCTCGTGTAAAATGTAGAAGACATTGTTCAAAACTATTCAGTAGCAGGCCTCTGTTTCAGCCTGGCACCAGCAAGACAATCAACAAACTTAACCCAATTACCCAACGCATTTCTTGTTACTTTCACTGATGTTAATCCAGTTCATTGCAAGTACTTCTTACAACTCAAAGATGTAGATTTACAAACAATAAAAAAAAATATTAATTTATTATTATATTACTTCTAAGCCATCTTTTTAAGATCTCTTTGTGTGATCTGTTCTTTCTTGTCCTGTAGGTAGGAACTTTGTTCACTGAATCCGACCCATTGAAGTAATATCTCTCTAAAGTTTTATAACAAAGATAATTGTAGAGGATGGATAGAGCTCCAGCAGAAAACTGGAAACACTGCTACTTCCTAAATGTTCTCAAAACAGAATAATATTATCTATTTGGGTCAGCCCTCTGCAGCTCACAAAGACACAAAAACTGCTGAACTTGCTGTGTCCCTCCAGTACCTTCCCTAGCTCTCTCCCACCAATCCGTGATCATCTCAGCAACATGCTGCTGACATGATACGCTAGGACACTATACTGCACATCCAGACCTACAGGGTCTGTCTAAAAAAGCTGCAGTGGGCAAACCCATACAGGGACTATTTGTTTGATTTTACGCAGTGAAACAGAGCTTATAAGCACTTCTTAATAAGATTAAGGACATAAAAGTAAATTGATACACAGATATAGTATATACCTAGTACAATCCAGAAAATGTCCATATCCCTTTTTAAAAAGATTCCTTTTCTCCCTCGAGTATCCAAGGCTCACAGAAGACATTTCCACATTGGTTTGTATCCTCAAATTTGGATTACTTAAAGGGTCAATTAACACAATTCTTTTTGTTCATACTTTTAAAAGAATGTGTTAAATCAGGGATCCTAAAATATCACAGCTGGCGCTCGGGCGAGCACACAGACACACAAACGGAAAATACTGAGTAAAACGTGTTTAAACTTCATCAAATGCAACAGGAAGTGCACAGAGCATAAATAGTATAGTAAGTTCATTGGCAGACAAGTATGACTAATACGTCTGTATCATCACTTATTGGGCGACAGGAAAAAACCCAGATCAAACATTTCAATCAATGTTTCCTGCTTTGAGATCATTTAAAAAAAAGAACACATGTATAGTGCTACGTTAGCATATACCATATTCCAGATGCAGCAAAGGAAAAAGGCTTTATATATCCCTTTAAATACTCCTTTATTTTGGATTGAGGGACCAGAGACAATGACTGACTTTCTAACATATGTTGCTTTGTATTATCACACATCCAGTTATTACAAGAACTCATTAAAACTCAAAGATGAAGATTTACTAACAAGACAAATTTATTAAATTAATTTAGGAATTCTTAACCATATTTTTAAGATCTCTATCTGTGAGCTTCTCTTTCTTATCAAGTAGTTGGGAACTTCGTTTACTAAATCCAACTCATTGTAACAACGCGTCTCTCTAAAGTTTTATAGTAGGCTTTGCTCTGTCTAGTAAAGTAGGAGAGTCTTTGAAGTTGAAACTTATAAGGGATACATAAGCTTTGCTAGAAAACATGTTGGTCCAAATCAAGACAGAACAACTTGAAATTAGACTTTGATTTTTATTAAAATGTCATTTATTAGTTTGCTCACCCTTTACACGCCTTAGTAAAGGAGTCTGTGCAAGGGATCTGATAACATTATTAGCAAACTGCCTATCAGCTCCCTCCACGTTTGTTTTTTCCATTGTGATAACATTAGTAGCAAACGGACACGTTTTTTTTTTTTTTTACACTGTGATAACAATGTAATGAAACACACATAAAAAGGAGAGGAGGAGAAGCCGAAACACGGGGCTGAAATACCAGAACCGTCCAACTGTATAAACAGGACTTTATTGTCCTTTTAATGGCTGGTTACTGAAATGGCAAAAATGTGCTAGGGGTGGGGGGGATGGTCAACGAGAATAATCAGTGGTCATATCATGATTTTACCTAAAAAAAAAATCCTAATAATACAATGATCATAAAAAAAAAAAAAAAAGGATTGATATCAAGCAATTGCCAACTTGTAATACCGGACACATTCACAAAAACAACAACTACTATATGACTGGCTTAAGTAGACAAGTTTTTCTAAGGATATTTAGTGTTTCTTACACTAAGGTGATAATGAATAGCAGCTATAAGACATTACACCAGGGTGAAGATAGAAGAGCCTCCCTGTTCCTATTTTAGGGACGTACATGTTAAGATTTGTCATCTCCTAAACGTGTTAGAAGAAGAAGAATATATCTAAATTAGTAGTTAACAAAATGACATGAAACTAAATAGCCAGTCAGTACAGTGAGGAGCCAGAGATGGATTACACTTAAAATATATAGAATTGTAGGAGTCATCACTCCAGGGATTTGACAAGACTTGATCTATTTTTGCAGCTCAAAACACTTTTGAGCCAGAGCTGCACTATTGCGTGGCACGATAAATTAATTGATGGCATAAGTATTGTGTGGCATCCATCTCAAGTTCAGATGCAACAATCTCTCACCCAAGATCAGACTTTTTGAAAGACAGATAATGGAATCAGCTGCAAATGAAAAAGCTCATTTTGGTTGTCCAATCAAAAAGTAAAGGTCCGATTAGAGCCCAGGGCAGTGGTATATTTGAGTTTTTGGTGCCGTTTGCCCAATCACATTTATGCACCCTTCCCATTTTTCCTCTTTCTACAACACTGAGGCCGCCATAATTGCACATGCCAAAAATTCTTTATTGTATTGATCCAAACCAGTTCATCTTTGGACCAGGTATTTCAGGGGGGCAGCTATGGTGACAGTCACTGGGGGAGCAGTCTAGTTAGAGACAATCTGTAGGTTTAGTCAGTAATAAAGGAAGGAGACATTTCTAAGCACATTCCCAGCCGAGAGATAGATACTGACTACATGGCAGTAATTGAAGATAAATGAGGAGGCTGCTTTGCGTGCTCGCGCACAAACACTATAATGGAGAAAATGGATTCCTCCTACACATGGAACCATTAGGTCTGGGACCGGTCTTCTATAAAATAGTACTGACAAGATTTTCCTTTGTATTTTCTACCCACTGACTTATTTCCTAGTATGTTTCCCTCCTCAACTTTAAAGTGACATAGTGGAGGACCCAAATATTGTATGATGCAGACCTGCAGGTAATAAAAGATACTTTATCAACTGAAAAAATACTTCTTATCCTTTATTTGTAACACGCCAACCTATTCTATAGCACTATACAGGGGTTAAGTACAAGCCAAATACAATAGTAACAAAATGCAAAAGACTGGAGGGCCCTGTCCTTGAGTTTAAAATTAAACATACATTGTGCTTGTCCCCAGAGCACCGACACAAGACTGAAAACTTGCATTCCAACAGTAAACTTACATGTTTGGCCTTTCTGATCCATCCACTAAGGGGATATTGCATATTACTAAATTCAGATCATTGCCAATAAGTTGTGGATACCCCTGTGACTCTAAATCTATTGTCTTGACTTTGAATTATATGCAGAACAAAGTACTGGAAAATGTTCTGAGCCCAGAGACATTCCTATCACAGAAGTTACTCCATGGGGTGTGAACATCCCAAGGCTTTTTTATAAACAAATGATCACCCCCTAGAACTTTGCATGTATTGTCTTCAGTCATATTTACATCAAAAGACTGGAGAAACTCAGACTCCAAGGAGCCTAGGACCTATCCTGTTTTGTGTTCTCCGCCGCTGAAGCGTGCCACCGATGACTGCCCAGGGAGGTGAAGGACCGGATACTGGAGAACATATCACTGTCTGTGAAGAAGGGGAGAGACCCCCAGGCCCGAGAGAGGGCACACGAGGAAGGAGACTCCAGACAGGGCTGAAAGAGACTTAAGAAGAGACACAAGGATACCAGGACTGAGAGAGTTGCAGAGACACACTTAGAGACATGAGAGACTGGAGAAGATATCACTGTATGTGAAGATGGTTAGAGAGCCAGGAATGGGAGAGAGACTATGACTGAGGGAGAGGGACAGAGAGAGACAGTGTGAGGGGAGAGAGACAAGAGAGAGGATATAGACAGCTGGTGAAGGGCAGAATAAGTCTGTGAAGAAGGATAGAGAGCCAGGAGTGAGAGTGTGTGCAGTCCTTTCCTGTTTTTCGCGTTCCAAAGTCGGCGAACACAAATCAGGATAGGTCCAGAGCCTACTAGGTCTTTCATATTATATGTAACCTGCACTGAAGACAACAGACTTGTGATTATTTGTAACATTCTCTCATTATCAAGAGATATCAATGTTTGTGATTTCATCAAGAAACCTAACCACTACAAATGGCAAACTTCAATGTAAGTTTACTGTAGGAAAATGCATTTGTTTAAACTAACATTCAACTTGTACTTGTTACATCCTAGTTTTACACTATGCAATGCTTTGAACATAATGCGTCACTTTACTGGGGGTTTCTCTCAGGGTGTTTGTGTAGGTTATGCCCCAAGTGTCAGCGGTTTTTCTTGTTCTTATTTTGAAGTCATACTTATAAGATTCTCTTTTAAAGAACTGACAACCTGCAAATTGTTTTACAAAGTTAAAGTTGAACACAGACTTTATTTGTTAGCTGGTACATCTTGTTTTGCTTTAATGGCAGCAGGGTTAGCTTTTATTCCAAACACAATTACAAAGTTAGGAGGAATGTGAGGCCACTTACTTATATAGATAAGATTTCTATTCAGCGGTTTAAAAACTGCCACATCACATGGTCTCTTGTTAACAGAACTGAATAGAAGTGTAAATCACAGAATAAATGTCCCTCTCGGCCAGATGTTTAAGATGGCAGCATCCATAGCAGAATCAGCTAGATAAGATGATCTCACAAGTGTTTTTAAGCTCATGGATGACACAGCTGTGTATTCCGTCCCCTCCACATCTGGAGGATCCAGACAAGTGACCCAGCGTGAGGTGAGTACACGTTATCCCGCGCCCAGCCACAGCCCCACTCACCTCGCGCCGCTCTTTCGAGCCCCTCACTGACGACAAAAGAGCGAGACACTTGCCAGCCGCGGCAAGGTAACTATCAGACCAGCTAGGCGACGTCACAACAGTGCGCTCTCGAGTCGATTGGACAGCGAGTAGCGGAATGCGGAATACAGGAAGCTCGAGTGACGTCACAGACATTAGCCAATGGGAATGAAAGCTGCCGTGTCAAAACGAGGTGTGCAACGCAGTGTTTGCGTGTCAAGCTGAAAGTAGATGCTAGGCTGACTAACCCGGAAGTGGGATGGCTGGCTTGTCAGGGTGAGTACAGGGACTGTGTAATTCAAATGTAAACTAATTAATATGTTCTGTGGATTTTGTCTCTGATATATGCAGTGACTGGGAGGGATTCAGTAATATTTAAATATGATAATATAATCACTTATTTAAAATGGTATTTTTATTCAAAAATAATAATTATTTTTGTAATCACTTATTTACACGTATTATTATTATTATAAACAGTTTCCAGTCTAAAGTTAAGGGATATTAATGTATCCAGGAGGTTGAATAATTGTATTATCATATGCTACTCCTTTCAGTATTGGGTATATACATGACATTTTCATTTAGAATAAATGGTACAAACAATAAAGTAAGGAGATCCAAAGTACTTGAGGTATGTATAGAATAAAATGACTCATTAAACTCAAATAGGGAAATTTACCAGCAATAAAAGATATAACATATTCATTATTATTTTAATAAATTGTATAAATTAACTGCTGCAATTTCCTTCTGGATGGCCTGCCCACCACCCGTCTATCCCAGCTCCAATCCATAATGAGCGTGTCTGCTAGACTCATCTACGCCCCGTGTCTGCAGCACCTCTCTGTCAGTCATTCCGCTGGCTTTCCTTTGCGTCCAAAATAAAAAAAATTTTTTAAACCATGACCATAACTTTTAAAGCCTTCAACAACAGCGCACCCCCTTATATCTCTACTATCATCTCCAAATACTCCCCCACCCTCTGCTAATGACCTCTCTTTCCTCCTCTCTCATCACCTCCTCTCACTCCGCATTCAGTTAAAAGTGGTTTCTCTTACAAAAACCTGGATTTATCAGACTCTGGGAACAGGATTTAGGGGTATCTTGGGAATTACAGATATAGGGGAAAATCTGCTCAAATATCTCTAAAGGCTCAATTTATTCAGTTACCTAGAAACCTCAATAAAGGTGTTACACAGAGTCTACTTTACACCAAATTTCATAGGCTAAACCCCCTGATTTCCTGTTTCAGAGGCTGTGGGGAAATTGGAAATTTTCTGCACACCTGGAGCCTCATTCAATTATCGTCCGCAGCCGCTGCGGGGCCGCAAGGACCGGCCGCAAGCTTTACAGGTATTCTATTCCCCTCCGGCCGGGGACTCCGGCAGGCTTGCGGCCGGCGCCTTGCTATCTCTTGCGGCCGATCGCGCCGGAGGAAAGCCTTTGATCTAAAACGGCCGCAAGGAAATCGGCCGTAAGAAAAGCCTGGTTGCGATTCTATTGCTCCGGGAACCCTCTCTGCAAGGCTAAAAGCGAGCCGCAGCTTACTTGCAGGAAAGAGGTCCCGCTAGCACCAATTAAGCACATAAAATAGCTCAAATAAAGCCATCCTGCACTTTGCGGAGTCTATAAAGTGATATTCGGTGTTAGAAAAAATAGCACATAATTACCCTATACTCAAATCCGTAAAATAATATCTTTTTAATATACGTAAAATATCCATGTAAAAAGTCCAGAGAGCTTGGAGCACCTCAGACACGCCCACGCTGCAGCCGGAAAATAAACAGTTAATTTGAACTCGGGTTTGGGCAGATGTGCAAGCTTGAGAGGGGGTTACTTTTATTCCTCATGTCCCCCAATATGATCCCTAGCATTTACAGAGCTGTACAGTGCAGGCTTGAATTTATTTTTGCGTTTTTACATTTCAGAGCTTACGGCCGGTTCCAAGATATGCGGCCGGCCGTAAGGGGAGATCCTTGCGGGCCGTATAATTGAATCGCGAGTTAACTGAACCCCCGCAAGGAATCGCAGCCTTACGGCCGATTTACAGCCGGTAATAGAATGAGGGCCCTGGTGGATTGTGTGATTGCACAAAATATGTGGCAGAAGGTAACTGAAATAGCCTCTAAAGTATTGCACACTCCCATTAATCAATTTATAGAGCTCTGTTTGCTGGGCATTCCCTGCTTGCAAATAACCAAAAATCAAAACAAATGGCTTCAGTTTTTTATGCTTGATTCTAATTCTAATTTAGCAAAAAAAAAAAAACATCAGTCCTAGATAAATAAGAAATAGTCAATAAACTAAATGTCCTTATGATATATGAAAATATTATCCTTAGTATCAATAATTCCCTTCCAATCTTCGGGGGGATCTGGGATGATTGGCTTAATTCTATCTACGGTACTCCGTCTCCACTATCTAAATCTTTTAGACTTGGTTGGGCGAGGGTTGTTTGGTATGGGGGTATACCTGGGCTTCGGGGCAGACTATGATGTTGGCACACCATAGACCCGATCTGATGGTTTCCAGCTGCATAGGTAAAAATAATCACATTTTAAAAGAGACATTCAAAGGTAGAAACTACATTCAGGCTGTTAATTATTTAGTTATTACACTTTTTATTGTTTGTTTTTATGATTAATGTTTAATAGTTGATCTTCTTTATGTTGGAGGTAGAATTCCAGCGATTTTGAATTTCACTGAATGTTGAAAAGGAAAAAAATGTGGAATAGTCATATAGTAGTCTAACATGCGTTATTTAGAATTTATGGATGTAATGATATTATAACAACTCTCTTGACCTGCGTGTCAATAATGCCTTTATTTGATGGCACAGACATGTATGACAATAAAAACTATTGGAGAAAAAAGTGGTTTCTCTTGACAATGAATCATTGTTTGGCTATTATCTAATTAGATTTTTCTTTAAAACCTTTTAGACTTGTCTTTCAGCCAACCCCCCTTTTCACCACTGATGACCTTATAAACAAACCTTCGTCTAACCTGCTCAAAGTGCAAGTAATGTACAACTGCATCAGACTTACCCTGTTCAATCTCTTTTACTACTAGAACCCCATGTTGACTCCCCCACCCCAGACTGTGGTCATAATGGCAAAAACAGTATATATTTTTTTCATAATTGAAGCCTACAAATGGGAGTAGGAGAAAAAAAAGAGAACTCTCTTATTGGCCAGTTTTAGGGTTACATAATATTTGTTTTTGTATACTAATGTTTCCGTTCTATTTACATATTTTTGCAGATTCTATGGTGAGAAGAGCAATATTAAAACCTTTTAGTTAACTCCGTGCATTTTGATACAGGTAAGCAACTGGTGGACTAAACTCTTATTGAATGTGTTTCCTGTTCTCATCAAAATCGGTATACCAATACATTTGCCGTATATGAGGAGTACAATAAAATCATTAGTTGTGTATCAATTACACAGTAACATGTGCTTATACAAAAAGCGTTGGGGTCCAAGCTGCTGATTCTTCACAGAATATTACATAAAGGTGCTGTCATCTAAAAAACAATACATGCTAATAGAGACTGGGTGTGAACATTGGTACTATAATATATTTTTAAAAACAATAATCATATTTTTGTTATTTAAAAAAAAAAAAAAAGTACATAAACTTCAAGTACTCCTGAAGTGACTACATTAATAAATATATTGAAGTATCTAATATCAAACTCGTTTCATCTTTTTTTTTTTTTTATGGCTTCATCAGTGATAAAATTCCACCGAAATAATAATGCCAATAAACAAACACACACACACAAATGTGTATAATATGTTCTTACTGTGCAATGTTCTCTTTGATTTTTCATCTCACCATGTGATCAGTAAAATTGAGTGAACTTTTAAAAGCAGCTTTCTCTAAAAAATGTTATTAATTGTTTTATACATACACACACAGTGAGGCAGAAAAAGTATTTGATCCCCTGCTGATTTTGAACGTTTGTCCACTGACAAAGAAATGATCAGTCTATATTGATTTGCAGGTCAATGATGGAAATAAATATTTGACCCCTTCGACTTAGTACTTGGTGGCAAAACCCCTGTTTCTTGTAGTTGGCCACCAGGTTTGCACACATCACAGGAGGGATTTTGTCCCACTCCTCTTTGCAGATCCTCTCCAAGGCCCTCATTCAATTGCAATTTGCCCAATTGAATAGGGCCCTAAATAAGCACATAACATATATTTTTTAAAGAAGTTTTTAGTTAGCAAGCATCTATCCAAAAGAAAGGTTTTCACTAACTAAAAACTTCTTTAATAAAAATATGCTATGTGCTTCTTTAGGGCCCTATTCAATTGCCCACATCGCAATTGAATGAGGCCCCAAGTCATTAAGGTTTCGAGGCTGATGTTTAGCAATTCGAGCCTTTAGCTCCCTCCATAGATTTTCTATGGGATTAAGGTCTGGAGACTGGCTAGGCCACTCCAGGACCTTAATGTGCTTCTTCTTCAGCCACATCTTTGTTGTGTGTTTTGGGTCATTCTCATGCTGGAATACCCATCTACGACCCATTTTCAATGCCATGTCTGAGGGAAGGAGGTTCTCACCCAAGATTTGATGGTACATGGCCCCGTCCATCGTCACTTTGATGCAGTGCAGTTGTCCGGTCCCCTTAGCAGGAAAACACCCCCAAAGCATAATGTTTCCAGCTCCATGTTTGACGGTGGGGATGGTGTTCTTGGGGTAATAGGCAGCATTCCTCCTCCTCCAAACACGGCGAGTTGAGTTGATGCCAAAGAGCTCGATTTTGGTCTCATCTGACCACAACACTTTCACCCAGTTCTCCTCTGAATCATTCAGATGTTCATTGGCTAACTTAAGACGGGCCTGTACATGTGCTTTCTTGAGCAGGGGGACCTTGCAGGCCCTGCAGGATTTCAGTCCTTCACGGCGTAGAGTGTTACCAATTGTTTTCTTGGTTACTATGGTTCCAGCTGCCTTGAGATCATTATAATCAACATCATCCCGTGTAATTCTGGGCTGATCCCCCACAGTTCTCATGATCATTGAAACTCCACAAGGTGAGATCTTGCATGGAGCATCAGACCGAGGGAGACTGGCAGTTATTTTGTGTTTCTTCCATTTGCGAATAATCACACCAACTCTTGTCACTTTCTCACCAAGATGCTTGGCGATGGTCTTGTAGCCCATTACAGCCTTGTGTAGGTCTACAATCTTGTCCCTGACATCCTTGGACATCTCTGGTCTTGGCCATGGTGGAGAGTTTGGAATTTGATTGCTTCTGTCGACAGGTGTCTTTTATATAGGTAACGAGCCGAGATTAGGAGCACTCCCTGTATAAAAGAAACCCAGGAGCCAGAAATCTTGCTGATTGATAGGGGATCAAATACTTATTTTATTCATTGACCTGCAAATCAATTTATAACTTTTTTTGACATACGTTTTTTGTCTCCTACACATACCATAGAAATTATACTCTGATAATTTCTTTGTCAGTGGACAAACGTTCAAAATCAGCAGGGGGTCAAATACTTTTTTCCCTCACTGTTCGTGTATATATTATATATATATCATACCAGTGGTTCCCTAGTTAGGATTCAGTACTTTCACCACTGCTACCTGAGTTTGATTCCAAGTCGGAGAACCAAGAGATCACACCACTCTGAACCCCAGCAGGGTTGGGGGCTCTTCAGTACTTGGAGGGGAGAAAACCTAGGAATACCAGGAGCTGTATGCTGTGGCTCACTGGAGAAGGCACTGGCAACCCACTTCAGTATCTCTGCCATGCATACCAAGTGAATCAGCACAACCATGGACATAAAGATGAACGGCGCAAAATACTATATCCTGCCTATCAAAAAAGAAACCATAATCACATATTTACTTAACATCTACTTAACCTGTTATGCCTTATGGATAACCCCATTCACTGATTACATACCACTCCATGTGTTCCCACCGCTGCTAAGTATTCCAAGTATGGACGTGCTAATACGGCTCAAAATAGTATGATCTTTGTGCTGCAAGCCAAAGGTAGTAGTAGCAGCAGTCCTACTTTTCTTTTTAGTTACCAATTAGCAAGAAAATCAACATTTCTAGACCAAAACATAAACGTGGCATTCCAGGGGGGTTCGCCTAAACGTAAGTTGCTCTTATGTGAGAGTTTACTTACAAAAGTTCCACCAAATTAGGATCGCCTTCTGAGCTGATCCTCTTTCCCCTTCTGGACACTAAATAGAGGCTGAAGAGAAGCATGTCTGATGGAAGCAACAATGCTAATATCAAAAGTAAATCTTAAAAGCTACATTGAACTCTTACAGTACTGATCTTATAAATAAACAAACGAAACCCTAATATATGAGCACGACCGTGACCCTTCAACATGAGGTCTATTTAGACTCCAGTGTTCAGCCTTAGCGTTTGTGTCGCTCAGTCATGTCTGACTTTCTGTTATCTCAGGAACCATAACACAGCATGCTGATCCACTTGGTATTAATGGCAGAGATACTGCAGTGGGTTATCCGTTCCTTTTCAAGTGCACCTGAGCATACAGCTCCTGGTCTTCCTAAGTGATCTTCCATCCAAGTACTGCCAGGCCTGACCCTGCATGGCTTCAGTGTGGTGTGACCTCTTGGTTCCCTGGCTGGAATCAAACCAAGGTCACAGCAGTGAAAGCACCAGATCCTAACCACTGGACCACTAGGGAAACCCAACCTTAGCATAGAACTCTTAGAAACTGATATGTGACTGACACCTAGTGGTGATTTTGAATAACTGTGGTGAACACCCTCTAAAGAGCTCACCACGAGGGGTCACCCAATACTCCTATCAGAATGGCAAGTGTGACATTATAATGACCATTATTTCTCCGGCTATGGGAGTTGCCCCTGGCTATACAACATTTTTAACATTTTATTTCTAATATTTGCCATTTCATGTAAAGCTTAAAGGGAAATTGATGTATTCTGGATTTTACTAGGTATATATTATACCTCTGTATCTAGTTACTTTTATGTATTTATTTTATTAAGAAGTGCTTATAAGCTCTGTTTCTACTGCCTAAAACCAAACAAAAAGTCACTGTATGGGGTTGCCCACTGCAGTGTAGGCAGACACTGTAGGGCTGGATGTGCAGAGTGGTGTCCTAGCCTATCCGGGACCACGTCTCAGCCGCATGTTGCAGAAGGTTACTGAGAGATGGTCGATTATTTCTTAGTATGACATACTGTACGTCAGAGGCTGTGTCTACATATGCTGCAGTGGGCAGACCCAAGCAGGAACTATTTGTCTGATTATAGGCAGAAAAACGGAGCTTATTAGCACTTCTTACGTACATAAAAGTAAATGGACACACACACATATATATATATATATATATATATATATATATATATATATATATATATATATATATAAATTATACCTAGTAAGAAACCTTTCATATGCCTTTAATTTAATTTATGTGACAGTATTCTAAATATTTAGCTTTTTTTTGGGGGGGGGGGGGCTAATTTACATGTTTACAGTTGTTGGTATAATACTATGAATTATACCTTCTACAGTTAAGACATTTACATTTTTTTATAATTATTTGACATGCTTTTTAATAGTGAGTTTATTGTAGGGAACACGTGTGAAGAAAGGATCACATTCCATGTTTTTGTTCCAATAAAAGTCTCAGAGCACAATAACTTATTCAGAATTGGGACTGCTTTTCAGGGCTTGGCCTCTGTCAGCCAATGAGATCTACAGACATACGTATGCCTCTGTGTTTCCTATTAGTTTCAATGCATTTTAAGCAGGTTTTATTAATATTTTAATACTTTAAAAAAGAATAGTTGTGATCCATGTGCTTTTCTTCAATTTCTTAATCCCAGGAGATGTGTAGGTATTATAAAGGAACACCGTAGTTTAGGAAGATCCTCTCCTCCTTTTTTGTGAAATTTTTAACAAACCAACATTATTAGTAGTTATATAAGTGATGAGCAAAAAAACAATTTTAGGGCAGATCTTAATTTTAACAGATTGTGGTAGTTCATTGAAGTTTAAAATTAATTGTTTCAGTTTAAAGGTATATGGCCAGTGTCTGTATTTCACTAGGAATATAATATATGTCTGTATCTATTTACTTCTGAGTACTTTATTTTATTAAGAAGGTCTTAAGCTCGTTCTTTTTTACTCCCTAAAATCTTACATATATTTCCTAATCAATTTTTCCCCTCTGCAGCTCATGAAGACAGTGTACTGTAAGTATATATAGGTTGCACTGTCTCATAGCAATCAATTAGTGGCAACATTCTGCAACATGCTCCTTGAGAGAGGTCATTGACAGGCTAAGCAGCCGAAGCCCTACACATCACAGTCTGTATATTCATAAGTTACATGAGCTACAGAGGGCAGACCCAAACAGGTACAAATTATATTATTTTAAGAGGGGGGTGGAATAGAGCTTATAAGCACTTCTTATTAAATAAAGTACATAAAAGTAATTAGATACACAGGTATATTATATTCCTAGGGGAACCCAGAAACCTGTCATGTCCTTCTAAGACATGTGCAGGGAAGGGGGAAGTTGTCAAATGCTAAAAGCTGATCTGGGTCACCTTATGAGGCTACACATCACCGTTCTCTTCCATTGTTGTTGTTAAGTCGTTCAGTCGCAACCGACTCCCCGTGACCCCATGGGCCGCAGCACGCTGGTACATCTCTGTCACTGCCCCTCTGAGCTCCATCAAGTTCATGTTCATTGCTTCAGTGACCTCATCTATCCATCTCCGCCTCTGTCGTCCCCGTCTTCTTGTGCCTTCAATCTTTCTCAGCATCTGAGTCTTCTCTAGGGAATCCTGCCGTTAATGATATGGCCAAAATATTTGAGCTTTAGCCTCATGATCTAATATTCCAGTGAGCAGTTTGTCTTGATTTACTTTAGTACTGATTTATTGGATCTTCTTGCAGTCCAAGGAACTCTAAGCCGTCTTCTCCAACACCACAATTCAAAGGCGTAAGTTCTACACGCTCCGATTTCTTTTATGGTCCAGCTCTCACATCCGTCTGCTTCTACTGGGAATACCATAGTTCTAACTATGCAGACCTTTGTTGATAGTGTAATCTCTTTGCTTTTTACTAGCTTGTCCAAGCTTGCCATAGCTTTTCTGCCCAGAATCAAACACATTTTATTTTAATGTCTACAGTCATCATCTGCAGAGATCATGGATTCCAGGAAAATGAACTCTGTCACTGCCTCCACTTCTTCCCCGTCTATTTGCCAGGAACTTAGACTGCCATTTGCCATACTTCCGCTATAAAGACAAAATAACAGCACTCTCCCTTTCATGCTCCAGCCAACGTAAAGTGCTGGGGACATTAACATGCAATCCCTCAGGAACACATAGTCAGCTAGACTGAACAATTAAAAAAAAAATGCCTTTATTCTCTTGGCTTGCATACCTGCTAATGTAAGTCTGTTACATACTAAACACATTTAACATTTTGCCCCAAAGTAAGAGCGGTCTTTTAAAAATACACAATTACTGTGACTGTGATATTAGAAAAACAATATCTAACGAGCATAATATATTATATGTAACAGTTAATGAAGCTCCAACTCCCTCTACCATTTTTATGTCCCTTGTATGTGACTTCACTTTTTACATTGCAGGATTTAACCAGTTCTTTGGGAAGATAGTGTTTAGAGGATGCGGGGAAGTTTCTGTATTAGACTGCTGGCCTGCCTGTAGCTCAAGGGGGAGGGTTATCCAGTGAGTTCTGCTGTCAAGGACAGTTTCAACCGAAGTGAATACAAATCTTATCTGAATCCACATTTCCTTCCAGTATTCTAATGCTTTTTAGGACAATAGACAGGATGTCTGTCACAATTAAAGCTGAATTGGATGCAATAACTAAAAATGAAAGGTTATAATTATTCATTTTTAACGGTACATTTGCAAGACACCTTATTCTGCAAACCGATTTTGCAAAAAGGCAGGATCTCTTTTAGTCTAAGCGGTTAGCGTGAGTCAGAGCATTACATCAACTACTCCCTCTAGTGGCGTTATCTGGGACCACTTTAATATCAGACATTCATCATGACTTTGTCCCGAGTAGTTTCAACGTTGATTAAAAGACAATTTAACTAGTGGCAGAGCTAGAGAATAGAGGGGCCCCTGTGCAAAAAATAAATGAGGGGTTGTACCAACTCCCCAAGACCCCTTTCATAACATCTTCCCTCCCAAGATCCTTTTCCTAAACACAGCGTTTCAATTTTACAGCTTTTTATGCAATTCTTCTTTGCTGCAGGCAGCCATCTTGCGCTTTAGCCTGCTGCTTGTAGCTTCCTGAGGTGGGTGTGTACTTGTTACCTAGTGACTTTCACTATAGTCCTGCAGAGATTACTGCCAGATCTTGCTGCCATGTTCACATTGTGCAGATACCTACTTCTTGTATAATTAAAGTCTCCTCCCACCTTAAGAAGTGAACTGCTAGAAGCAATGTGGCAGATTCCACAACAACATCACATATTATAATTGTCTAACTACCATTCGTCGTCACGCTGCGTTGCGTAGTGCGTACCACTTAGCGATGAGCGCCAGAGGCGCTCATTGCTGGCGAGCCTCGTGAGGCGAGCCGCTAAATCGTAGCACTTTGGCAATGAGCGCGGCAGGCGCTCATTGCAGGCGATCCTCGCATAGCGAGGCGAGCCGTTAAACCGTAGCACTTAGAAAAAAAATACAAGATGAAAAAAATTACGAGATAAGCGGCGGAACTAAAACACTAAAAAAAACACTAAATACACACTAAACAAAAAAATAAAGGTCACTTACAGCATGGGAAACCAGGCAGGACGTCTGGAAGTGAGTTGGAACTCCAATTTACAGCGATTTAGCCGAGTTACAAAGATCGAAAATCGTCTAAGCGAGAAAAAAATGGCCGCCGAAAAAAATGAAAACGAGGCTCTACTACTACGAACTGCGTAAAACACAGCCACAGACGTATGTGTTTGAAAAACAACGAGATAAAGGATGCGGCTTAACCGCGCAATGAGTAAAAAGACAGTAGCGAGTACACTTTACGAAACGCAATTACAGATTTATGCATTAACACAGATTTAACGCCTTTGTCTCGCGCAACATCGGATTTCCCACCTAAACCAACGCATTTGATGAAATATAAGTTGAAAGTTACAAAAATAAAATTTAAAAAAAACAAAAATTGTATTTATTTTAAGGAAAAAAAAAGGGACAAATGTAGCGTCATGTTGTGTGGCAAACAAATTTCACAACATTTAATTTTTATTGACCGTCGTTTGACCATATTTACTGTTAAACCGTAGTAATTTAGCGGGCTTAGCGATGAGCGCCGCAGGCGATCATCGCTCGGCGAGCCGTTAAACCGTAGTACTTTGGCAATAAAGCGCCGCAGAAAAATTGTCGGACGAACAAAACGAAAACTAGGCTACAGCACTATAACCACGGAAAACACGTACCGATAATCCACTAAGACGCATACCACACATTATCTGCCATTTTAGGATAATGCGGAAGTACAGTGCTACGTTAATGGTTTCGTCTCGCGCACGCACACTATTACACTGCACACGTTCATCACGCTTACACAGCACCTCCACACCACTAATGCTGCAGCAACATCAACACAGATTGTTAGGACTTCGAACCAGAGGCACGTATATGGACTGTGGCCCATGAATTTACCGGCCAAATCACTGAACAGTAAAAAGCTAAAAACAAAAACAAATATTCCTCAAATTAGCTTCACACATAGCACAGGGGGAGAGCCGGGGAGCCTGTGAGTGAGGTTGCAACTTAATTTGAGCCATATTTGCTGTTCATCATGGTCGAAAATCACCTAAGCGACAAAAAAATGGTGGATA